>OMKY01208282.1:0-10275 GCA_900302395.1 Bregmaceros cantori
TTTTTTTTTTTATTCACTGTTATCTGTAGATATATCTACTACAATCTTGTGCATAGCTTTTGTCTTACTGTTTTACTACTGTCTTACCTACTTACTTACTGTGTTACTACCTACTGTACCGGGATGCCAAATGAAGTCAGATTCCACGTGTGTTTATCCATGACCTGGCAATAAAAGTGACTCTGATTATATGTTTTCTTTCCCTAAAATGTAGAACAAAGTGAGTGAGAATACTTCCATGCAGTGCTTAAAGTTGAGGTGACATCAAATGTTTTGACAGTTTCCTCTATTTTTGCCAGTGATGAAACTGAAACATAAAAACATTTAGTCAGGCCGTTGGTTGGTATACACCCTTTGCATAAAGTGGGTGTTTCAAGTCCTCTTAGCCAACCGCCTCATTCTGAAATCTTGAAATTTGTGACGGTCCCGCTCTCTCTTTCGCTCTTCCTCGCTCTTTAGGGTTCAGGCTTTCTTCATTGCTATCACCAATCTCTCTCTCTCTTTGCTTGATCTTGTTATTCTCCATCCCTCCCCTCCACTGTCAACTCCCGTCCAGTGTGTTGCTAGGCGACGGTCAATGGAGAGATTAAAAATGAATATCTATCTATGACCTTTGACCCGCTGAATGACAGGTCATGATGGCGTGTCACTCCTCAACCCGGCACATTTGACAAATTCATTTGATCTTCAAAACATTCTTTCTCCCTCCCCAGTTCAACTTATTCTTTGTAAAAAAAATTAATCATTTAGCTCCTTGAACTCTATAGAGAAAAAAAGTTGTAGAGTCCAGAGCAAAATATCCCTGTTCACTATTGAAGTCGATTCGCCTTTCGTTTTTCCCCCCTCCTTTTCTTTTCTTGCAGATTTTGTAAGCTTATTCATTTCTCTCCATCTGCCGCATCGCATGTATAATTCTGTTGAATTATAACAGACCATGCATGCACGCACACACACACAGTCAGACATGCAGTACATACACACACACATACAAACAAATGCACAGAAGAACACAAGAGTCTGAGTGACAGTGTAGTCGCAATGCAACATCATATTCTCCAACGCATCGTCGACCAGGGTGAGCATGGCCCCACCAGGGATGTTATGCGGGATGCAGACAGAGAGGGAACTAGAAAATGAATGACTGTAAAACAAGTCTACTGCACTTTGAAAATGCTGCAGAAATCACATGCACCTCACATCACCTACACTAAGGCTGTAATTTTTACGCACCTGAAGAGCTCTAACGAGAACAGTGACGACTATGCCGATTAACAGCAAGTTTTGATTAACACAAGAATTATTATGTTAATAATCACACAGTGAGCATTACATAACAAGATTGACCCAGAGAGAAAGGTTTTAAAGGTTTTAGGAATGAGAGTCTAAACAAGTATTTTGTCCGAAATGTCAGAAGACGAGTGTACAATGCACGCACTGCTTGCAAGGGCCCACATGTCAAATGCTTTTGGGAACACTGAAAAAAGAATCAACTTTTTAAAAATGATTGATTACATCTAAATTTCTCCTCAGTGAAAGATTGAATTCATGTTAAACAAATTAAATTATTCACATTCTTTCAATGAAAAAAAAAATGTTTTTTTTTTATTCAATTTTATTTTTAAGTGATTTCTTGCAAACTATCTGAAATGTCTTCTGTAAATGTTCCTAAGTTCTTAATTGTTTTCCTCAGCAGCCATCACCTGTATATAAACTAATTATTTATTTCTACTTACTGCAGCTAAGTGGCATTGAGCTGGAAGCACCTGGATAAACTGACAGTCTTTGGCTGCTGAAATCCAACAACATATGTGATTACTTTTTTGGGATTTGTGGTAACAGAGGTGTTCAGACTTGCTTATTTTATTATTTTGTTTGTTTGTTTGGTTAATTGCGTGTGTGTATGTGTGTTTTAAATGTTGTTTAAAAAATGTAAATGTCAAATAAAAATGTGATCACAAAAAAGTAACTAATGTGTATCAATCTCTATCAGCTTAAAAGGGAAACATTTTCTATACATTTCTCTGTGTCAGTTCGGCCTTCTTATAGGGATCTGTAAAATACACCCAACGGGAGTGAATTAGATTATACAGATATGAAGATATATGACCATGCCGTCACCATCCATAGGATCATATAAGGAAAGAGAATATTATTGATTTTACTATTTAGGCCTACTATTATTAATGTTTTCGCATCCTATGAGGAAAAAGAGAGAATGGATGAAAGGAAAGTGTAGGCAATATCTTCCACAATAGCCCAAAAATGAACGATCGAACAAGTTTCTGGGTTCTACTGCAGTACGACTATCAGCTTGCATGTGAGTTATACTATTGGAATTTTGAAACTCTGCAATAGCGAAGGCGTTTCAAGATTAATTTTAATTCTCCATGTCGCTTATACATGACAGCAGTACACACACATGGAATTTTAGTTGGGCATGAAACAACTCTCTCAAGAACAACACATAAGTTATAAGTGACATGGGCATAGAATCAGCACATGTAACATGTCAACACCTCAAGCAGGGCTACCCCCTGTGTTCAGTAGCATCACTGCGCGTGGGAAGAAACTCTCATTCTAGAGGTCTTGTGTGCAGGGCTTCGTAGCGCCTTCCCGAGGGAAGGAGGGAGAGAAGGTGCTGTGCTGTACAATGTTTTTGGCCCGGTTCCTCACCCTGTCCTGGAAAAGGTCCTGCAAGAATGGTAGGGGGGTGCCGATGAACCAGACACAGCAGAGGACATACTGGATAATGGCCGTGTAGAAGGTTATCAGGAGCCCCATCGGCAGACTACGTTTCTTAAGCTTCCGCAGGATTGACTGTCTAATAAAAAAACAAAACAAAAACAGTCCTCACACATTGGTGTCACGACACAAGAAATAGCCTTTACATAAAGAAAGAAGCCCATTAAGGGAGTATAAAGTGCTGATATCCATGTTGAGAATGTATGTAGGTAAAAAGTTGAAAAAGAAGAAATAACTAATGAATACTTCTCATTAGGAAGTTGCAAATAATGGCCCGCATTAGGGCAATCCACCCCACTTCAAAATACACAGTGAATTACAGTAACAGATTCTTTACTTGCCACCATCTTGTCAAATTGTAACTGCCACACTAGGCTCAGTTCAGGCTGCACTCATAACGCCATTATGTCACCATCTTGCCAAAGAACAGTGCCGCCCTGTTCTCAGCAAAGATTGGGGGCCGTCGCGAGCCAGAACCTCCTTAGATATCCCCAAAGGCATCTGTCAGAAGTACAGCCAGCCTGCAGCAGACTGTGCGCGTCACCTTCTGCCTCGCTGTCCCACATAGGAGCACCCCAGAGGACGTTACTGCTGAAAATCCTCAGTATGCTCTTGAGTGATCTATGCTGTCCATATGCTCTTCAATAGCCTGCTCCCCTAGTGTCCCCTGCCAGGTACTGCCTGGTTTCATTGCCAGGAATTGGTGCTGCTCCAAACAACCTATATTGCACTGCACCAGAAATCGAGACAGTAACTTTACAGCAATGGCCATTACCTACTGATTTACTAACTAGTTACAAATGCTATTTATGGCATTTATAAGGCATAGTACTTACGTGACGAGTTTAAAACACCACAAAGATGATTTGTACTTTTGGGGGGAAATGTGTTGAACAAATAGTAATATAGTAAGAATTGGTCCCAATTCCTGGCATACAATATTGTACCGTTGATTACAAAAAGGAACCTTGTGGATGTCACCTTACCAGAGCTTTCATTGCTTTTCCTAGTACTCAGGAAACACAAAGGCTTATTCCAAAGGTTATGATTTGGTGATGAAACGTTGATATGAGTTGGAAATGCTAGTTGTTTGGGACAGTGGTGAACTGTTATATACCACTCAAAGAAATACTACATAGTATGGTACAGCTACTTGGGGTAAGTTGGAGACACCAGACATCTTCTGTCTAGAATTTGCGCGAGCTAGATCTGACCCTCTGTAGTTCAGGACACATTTATACCCTCCAAACAGACACTTTCATCCCGTTCCATAGTCCCAACCTTCAGTTTGTTCATTGGTCAAGCGTCTAGCAATCCGTTGCGCTCCAGGCGAGACGGAGCAATATCTCAAGATACTGTGGGGGCAGTAGAGAGTCATGAGCATTTTGTGTGCTCTGTCGCGGTTCAGCACCGCCCTCTAGAGGATTTATTATACATCTGTACAAGGATTTATTATACATCCTGTAACAAACCGTGTGGCACAACTCATACAACTGGTCAAAACTACCTCAAAAAGGGAAAAATAAACTTACTTTCAACAACCGGACCATTGGGCAGCTCATAAAGGTTTGTGCGGGCCAGCTGGGCACCTGTCCCAGGTCATTGGTGGGTGAATAAAGGCTGAATAGTGGCAAACTAGGGAAGGTTACACAAAGATGGCAGTGTGATACAAGGGCAGGATGCAGCCCTTGTATCACACTGCCAGCAGTGTGATACAAGGGCTCAAGAACATCGAAATACAATGACGTGCAACTTTTATTGTGCCTTGTGAATAACGTGACTCAATAGAGTGTATTCCCTTCTGGGTCTGGCTTTCTTTGCCTAAAAGTGGTGCCTGCAGCTTTTGCATTTGGCCTCGACACCTTTGAGGCATTCCAAGGGTGAGTTTGACCCAAACAGAAAGGCGCCCCATCAAATTCTGCATCAAAATCACAGGAATTCATTTAGTTGTCGTTATTCAAAAGACTGGTAAAAAAAATAAAAAATAAAGTAAGAAATATATTATGCGTTGTGACAAAACAAAATGTGAAAAAGTGAGAACCCATCTGAAAGTGGGAGAAAAAGAGTTGAAAATTCTTTGTGTCTCCCACTTTCAGCTAAATATTTTTTATGATAAAAATGTATTACATTACATTTTCTCTTTAATTATTTTTTTCATCTTTTAAATTCATTTTTACCCATTTCACCTAAATACTGCACACAGCAATTCACAAAATGACAAGGAATTGAAGTGTAGCAATAATAGGGCACAATGAAAACCCAAACTAGCTAAGGTGGCTAACTTGCTAAGGCATTAGAGAGGCTTTAGAAGGGCTGTTTCAGGAGGAATTTCTTTGTTTATATGGAGTTTTACGTTTACATGGACTGTACACACATGCGTGCGCTCTGCGAGGAATTGTGGAGTGTTTGTGGCAAGCTGCTGCAGCTGTGATGTCGCGATGATTCACGGAGAGGCGTCGGCAGGGACCGCACCACAGCTCACCGTTAAGAGTTGCAAGCCTTCAGGTTAACGGAGATTAAATTTCACACATTTCAGACACAAAAGGTACACTTTGCTTTGGTTCATTAACAAAAAAGATTGAAAATGTGTACTCTACTCTAAGCGGTTCCTGTGGTCTAGGGCTTTCAGATGATAGATATGGTAATGCCAAGAAATAACATTCACATTTATAGTTTTATGAGTCATAAAACACCTAAAACAGAACATGCCAGTCTACCTATGAGATTTGCCCCAGAGAACTGTAACTTATTTTTAAGATCGCAAGGTAATAGCTTAGTCTTTTCATAGCTTCGACCTCTGAGCACAGCAACACATATTAATTTAACTTCTCAACTTGAGATATTATTTGGAGGCTGAAAATAATGTCATTAAAATCAATCTCCATCATTCATACCTTCATCACTACTACCAGTCTTGGGAGTAAGGGCGCAACTTTCGAAAGCACGGTGGGTTGAGGGCGATGGCATAAAAAGATCCCCCATTGGTGACTTTAAAATACCTCCTTGGTTTTGGGGTCTTGGCAGTATATTATAAGTAGTTAATACATTTTGATGCGGACAAGAAAAGAGAGAGATGCCAAAAGTACCCAGATTTCTTGAGAAAAATACATTTGTACTTTTGTAAGATTACAAAAATACTGACCCAAATACCTACTTGAGTCAAAGTGACAATTGCAGGCCCTGAAATATACTCAAGAAGTATTTTTGAAGGTAAAATGTACAGGCTCTGAAATGTACTCAAATGTATTTTTTAAAGTAATAAGTACTAAAAAGAAATTAGCAGCAGTCAGGAAATATTCATTTTCTTAGTTTGTCATGTTAGTGTAAAGATACATATTGTACAAGATGCCACATGTATACAGTGGTGTTTACATTATGCTGCATTACCTAATATTAATAGTTCTTGTAGATCAGTGTGTGCAAACAAAAGTAATGAGTATATTTATATTGTCTATAAATAGAAACACGTCTGTTTTTGAAAAGTAAGGAGTAGAAAGTATCAATGTTTGGGTAAAAGGTACGGAGTACAAGTACAACTTGTCAAATAAACACTTCAAACAGTACTAGTTACTTGAAAAATGAACTTAAGTACAGTACATCAGTACATCTCTGTAAATAACCAACCACAGGAGGTTAACCAATATCAGAAAACTAAAGGTCATACAGTGTCAACACTAATCTGGCCTGTACTTGGGCGTCGACTGTGGTGCAGGTCATTTGTAGATTCAGGCCCTGATTGCAGAATGGAGACAGGTGGGTGCATGAGAGCAGGTGCTGCTGAGTGAGCCTGGAGAGGAGAGAGGCGTGGCTAGGCAGAGATGGAGTGAGTGGGAAGAGTAGGAATGTTTTTCATTTTCATGTATTTATTTATGGAACAGTAGGAATGTGGAGGTGAAAAGTAGTGAACAGTAACAGATTATTGTTATTGAATGTGTTTTGATTAAATATGTTTTTAAAAATAAGCCTCTGCAGTTGAGTCAGATTGATGTTGACTAGTGGTCATCATACGGTGGTCATGCCATCACTGTACAATGAACTCTTGTGAATCTTGTAAAATGAAGTTGTCGATTTGAGGCCAGGAAACACATTGCTTACAAACGAAATATTATGTATATTTGGTTCATGATATTGGCAGTGCATTTCATGTTTTATTAATGAAAGTTGAAATGAACTTTTTTTTGCTAAGTAAGTTTTTTTTAACTTGGGAATAGACTAGAGTCAAAATAACTTAGTTGATGTAACTAAGTTACTGCCATCAGTGGTCATCAGAGCTGAATAACAGTTAAAATGCAGAATTTCGTAGACTTCAGTCTATGTGGCACGGTTCTCTCAGGAAAATGATCCCAAATGACTTCATGCACAAGTTCGTCCCCCCAGCGTACTTAGAAGATAGATTGAAGATCAAATACGCCTATTGTCATCATTCTAAAATAAATAAAATAACATCTTCCAAAAATGACTTATAGAAAATAACCCTGTGACCCCTAGCCAAAAATAGAAAAATATTTATCACTATATAAGAATAAAGTTCAAATAGCCATACAAAATAAACATTTGTTCCTGTCCATAATCTCAAAATTTTGTGTGAGGATGCTTAAAGAACACCAAAATGTTCCATGTGAAAGATGATAATGATGAGTCTGTTGCAAAAGAGCTTCAGGAATAAAACTACATCACAGATTTGTTTCAGCCATTTACAAAGAGAGCTGATCCTAATTACCACAGCTCATCAGTTCGGTCAATCAGCTGATAATTGACAACACCTGTACTGCCAGTAGGAAGCAGGACTTTCACTTTTGACTATTTTTTTCTTCTTCACACAACTCTGTTGTCATGTTACAGTACATTTCTGTATCTGCTACAATCCGACCTCATCCAATAATGTATTGTTCAGTCTTACTTGCGATAGGCCAGGCAACAGATATGCTGGGATTGCTGCTGGTACCCAGGCCTGCAGGCTAGCTGCCTAGCTAGCGCCTAAGTGCTATAAGGCTGCGCGGCAGGTGATTAATGGCCACCGAGCGGCGCCGGGGAACACTAGTGACTAACGATCCGTGCACACTCCCTCCCTTTAATCAATCAGCCAAAAGGTTTTAACCTTGCCAATATCCGCTACATGTACACGGCATGCCCGTACCACTCACGTGCGGCACATGCACCCGTATAGCGCACACCCACGCACATGCTTGCACACCCCTCCCCGAAGGGCTACAAAGAAATGGCGAATTAGACCGTCGACTTTGACAGGGCTAACTGACGTCTGCGCCGTGGCAGCATTCGCAGGGTTTCTGCGACGTGGTAACGGCTCCACTCCATTCCATCAGGGGCGACCTGATTTTCCATTACGCTGGGACTGAGCCATTATTAGACTGTCAGGCATTCGAGGTTGCTGGCCCGGACGCTTGGGGAATTCTGTGTTTAAGTGTGATGGTGCCGAGGTAAAACGTTACATCTGGGGCCTTTCTACTTCCTCCGGCTAGCAAAAATGAATAGGGGAATGAATATTTATGAGGTCGACAATGGCCTTTCATATATGAATAAAAGTGTGGGCTCTTTCCACTATCCGTGATTGTGATGGTCATTTAACAAATGACATCATGCAACGTTCATTCCACTTTGGTTCACTTTGGAAAATGTTTTGATTCAAACAGCTTGACTGTTGGCATTAAACACATAAAAAGACACTGTAATATATAATTCATACTGAACATTAGGCTATTATTCTTCAACATTTTTTTTTGCAAATGTAATGACTCTGCCTATCACTAGTCGACAGGCGTTTTACCGGGTGTGGTGGGGAGCAGTCGAGAGTGCGGCGAGCACTGCTGAGAGCCCTGAACCAAGAGAATACAGGGCATTTGACTGAATGTGGTTTCTCATCAAATAATATAGCACAGAAATTCAAATGAAGCTGCTAGAACACTAGCAACAAAGATTGAGACTGTGACATAAGAGCACGCTGACTTTTCAGCACTTTTCATGCAGAACAATTCAAAGTGCTTTACAGCAACACAACAAAGCAAAACAAAACAACAAGAATAAATACCCACATACAAATCCACACGCACATGCACACACAGGCAATGGATTTGTCATTAAAATGATAGACATGGCTTGGCACCGAGGATATACACCAGAGGAAACGCTGGAGTACTAATGACAAAAAGAACAGAGTAAAAGAGTATAATAAATAATAAATAAATAAATAAATAAAAACAATAAAATAAAAACATTTACCATTATAGTAATAAAATGATAGTAGTGATAATGATAAATATAATAAATAATATATAAATAAATAAATACATAATTAAATGAAAGTAACTAATGCAAAGATAGATAGTGATAACGATAGTAAAACTAACTAAAAGCTGTTAAGATGAAATCAAAGACTAGTAATTTTTTTTTTCTAAATAAATAAATAAATAGTTAATATAATACATTGTGACTAAGTTCCAGTGTACTCAATTAAAAGCTAGGTTAAATAAATGTGTCTCAAGTTTCCTCTATTCTTGTGGTGTTGTCTATAGGAAGCCCGGCACAAGCACTGTCGGTGCCTGAAACTTTCTGAAGATCTTTATTGGCCACATTTGAATGGAGCTGTGCATGGCTCAACAGTGCAAAATTTTGCAGTTGTCTACCCACCAAGTCGAATCTGTGTGCGTTGCCCACCTGCACGATAAACGTTGAGCATGGGTAGACGACCCCCGTGGCTTGAACACGGACACGGCCTGTATCTTTGTATGTGTGCGTCTTCCTCTCCCACTTGTGTGCACACATGTATTTGGAAATTGTGGTGCAGCACATGGAAACAATGACGTTGGCTGTGTCCGAAATCCTAATCACCCACGCATCACATACAATTTGAACGATCAATGTACTGTCTAGCGGCGTCCGATGCATGGACGATTTGTTGCTTCTGGCTCGCCTGGCTATACCTGGCTGGCACTGTTTTTTATTTGTTGTACTGGATGGACAGCACCGTTACAGGTGCGAGCAGGTGACACTGTTGACACTAGTAGCTATACCCGGGACGAATGGGCTCGGCCCTAGGGTCGGAAAACGTAAAAAAAAACAACAACATGTCAATCAAATCGTGTTATCCAGTCACAGCGCAGTAGGTGGGACAAGCGGCGTAGAGGCGTGACAACCAAACTCCGACCACGTCTCACGTAGCCCTTACAAAGTCCGCCCACGTCTTGCATAGCCCGTACAAACACCTCCCACGTCGGCGCGGATTGGCCGATTGAATCTGTACCGATGGCGAGCCTGATTTTCCCAGACCCAATGCAAGCGACTAACGATGCGTGGATGATGCGTTGGTTCTGGCGATCAGCAGAGTAATCTACAGAAGCACAAGTTATCGCCTCTATGTACTCATCACCAACATTGTCACTCATCAGCAATGTCTGTTGTAACGAGGTAGATGTTTAGAGCTTTATTGCCCACACTCGAGTGGGCTTGCGGCATTTTTATTAACGGAGCCTGCTCAGAATCCAATTTTTTAACATTGCTCAATTATTTTTCATTTGA
>OMKY01208289.1:0-18508 GCA_900302395.1 Bregmaceros cantori
TTTTTGGATGTTATCTACATTACATTTGCTAAGTACATTGGCAAATAAACATAATATCCATTAGCAAATAAAGCAAATACTGAGATTCATATATATATATATATATATATATATATATATATATATATATATATATATATATATATATATATATATATATATATATATACATACATACATGGAGTGTATGGGCGTTCTTTACGGTGACGGAAGAGGACAATGCTTTCGCTCCACTTGGCGGGTTTAAAACAGCTTGTCCCGAGACTCCATTCCCCACTGGATGGGTTAAAACGGCCCCAAATCCAGACTAGTGGAGTCTCCACTCTCCACACGAAAAGTACATCTAGTACATGTTCACTTTGCATATACATATACATTCACTGTACTGATTGTGAACCTTAAAAACTATCCACAATTTAGATGCTAGCTCGTTAGCCTCTATTCACATTCAAAATCCAAATGAAAAATTTCCGCTACGCCCGTGTAGGTAGTGAAAATAATGAATCGACTAAAAAGCACAAGTAGATGTTAATGGTACACATTCACAATGACATGGAGGTCCTGTTGAAAATATGGAAATTGTGAATGAAATTAAAAAATACAAATGTTTGAACCAATCAAACAACCGCAGTGTGTGGTAATAAACTCATACAGTCTATATCTACACGACACACAGACTGCAGTTCAACCGGCGGGTTAATTACTGCTAGAACTGGAATTAATATCATCTCCGCCGCATTGAGGATAATTCACTAGGCTTAAACTAATGTATTCCAACGCGTTTGTATTACTGTTTGCACTTTGAAATGCGCTTTTTAATTTAGCACTCCATAAATCAAGATTAATTGTGGGGTGGTTGGGTGTCGGGGACAGTGTCTTCCCTTCACGGCGCCGTATAATGTATTCAGTATTTATAATATTAATACCAACGCCAGTGTGGACGATTATGAATTCAATACCTCCATGTTTTATTGAACATACGGGATGTAGCCGTGCGTGTGATGAGCTGAATGTATAACAATCTATGGGCCGCACCGAACACAAAACCAATCTTGTAGGTTCACACCGAGATGTGTCTCATAAATAACACATCAGCCCTTTGAACAACCGGCCGTCCTGTTCGCTGCCGGGATGTGACTGCGGGTGTCGCAATTCCACGATGAACGGCGCATCCCACGTATTTTGGGGGTGACTGTAGCTCGGTTGGTAGAGCGGCCGTTCCAATGACTGGAGGGTTGAAAACCAAAAGGTTGGAGGTTCGAATCCCGCCTCTGACAGTCTCCATGCCAAAGTGTTCTTGTGCAAGACACTGAACCCCAAATTGCTCCCAATGGATCGTGGCGAGCACTCTGTATGGCAGCAGCCGCCATTGGCGTGTGAATGTGTGAGTGAGTGCTGTGAGTACCAGGTGGTAGAAAAGCGCTATATAAATGCTTTTTTTTAGTCCATTTGTGAAACCCATGCAACTTGAGATTTGGCTCTTACTCTTACGCCGGTTTTCTACCCACATCGGTGGTGCGCTGTGGTGGTCAAACCATGTTGCATAGCATAGCATGCCCAACACACGCCCGCACCGGGGGCCGTGTGTACCTTGAGTACATTTACATATACTTTTTACTTTACGCAAGAAGATATTTGGATCAGTACTTTGTAGTCTTACTCGAGTTGTTATTTTACTAATGTATTTTACTCTTACTCAAGTAAGACATCTGGGTACTTTTTGCCATCTCTGGTCACCTGTCTGCGTGTTCTGCCAGCCGATAGAGTACGGAGTGCGGGCCTGGAGGAGGTAGCTGGTGATGGGGCTGTGGTTGTCCGGACCCGTCCCCCAGGAGAGCTGGACCCCAGTGGCCGACACCTCGCTCACGACCAGGTCCACCGGAGCTCCGGGAGGCCCTAGGGATCCCACACCAGAATCAGTTGTGTGGTGATGAAGTGGTTCAACACATTGCAGCACCTAGAATGACCAGTGCCTAATGGCCAGCACAGGTGGCCATTAACGCATTACATTTACTCCGTTACAATTTTTTTGTGTACTTTTTTTACCTTTGGAGTCCATTTTTCACAAGTTACTTCCTACTTTTACTGGAGTAAATTTGAGGTGAAAAACATTTTTTTACCGAGATGTCAGCAATGTGCTACTCGTTACATTAACTTGGCCTTTAGCGACACCTGTTGGGAACTGTTAGCGTCGTATATCTCTCTTGGTCTCTCTCTCTTGGTTGTTGGTGTGCCAGATGTTTTGTCACTCAAACTAATAAGGGTGATATTCAGAAGCAGATTGCATGTGAAGCACACCCCAATTGGCCCAACCTTACTTGAGGAAGAAGTAAAAGGCAAAAGCAACAGAGGCAGACAACCCCCAAAAAGGCACGGCAGCACATTCTGCTGCAAGCCGAGATAGTGGAATAGGATGATGCGGCACCCAATCTACAAGTTTGACAGATGTGTCTATAGACGAGTCCAGGGGGTACTTCCTGTCTCTGAACGTCACTTCCTGTGTCATTTACTTGCCGTGTATTTGGCTATTTTTCAAGATGTCTATTCGGTGGGAGCACACACCTACAGGGTTACTGTATTTAAAAATTGTGGTGGTAACTTGCGGCGTGCTATTCCTCACCCAAATGTTATCGTGCGGATCTGTGACCCACAAACGCATGATTTAATAATCAGTTCAACCCGTTCCATTGTCTCATTCCTTTTGGAACGACTAGTAGAAGCAGCCAGCCTATTGGTCCAGAAGAACATGTGACCACTTGGTGAGTAACTTCAAGTAGGATTTTGACTGAATTTCATCAATATTTATACAAAAAGGTTAACGAAGCAAGGTGAGTGATGTGTAACTGGTCACAGAGCGACATCTAGTGGTTGGATTTTGAACTGGTGTGCGTTTTGTGTGTTTTTGTGTCCACGTACCGTGGCCTTCTACCAGACTTTATATACATACATATAGGCACCGGAAGTGACCTGCAGCGCGGGACAAAATGACTCCCCCCAGTGTTTTGCATGTAAAGTCTTCTATTATGTGTTGTTATTAGGCAGAGTATGACGCCATGCTGCAGGAGATTGCCGGTGAAGGGATCCCCCTGGTGGCTGCAGCTGTTCCTGCTGAGACCTTCCTACCCTACCTCAACGACCTGCTGCCTCTCATCATGAACAAGGCAGTAAGTGTAAAAGTACTCCCACTCCTGTCAAATTTTTTTCTCCGCTCCTAAGCATGACGGCGCCGAGTCGAAGTGACGCCAGAGTTCAGGATCAGGATGAAGCGGGCGCACTCGTAAACAAACAGGTCGGTCTCCTACTGCAAAACGCAACACTGTAAAAAATATATATTTTGGTGTTCCCGCTCTTTCCCACTCTTGTGGATTATTATGCCTGTCTTGTCCCAATTACGAGATGGATACAATTTTGATTCCTGTTTCACATGAATCCTGCGGGAATTCCCGAGAAATGTCATCCTCCAGTTTCCATGTGTGAGTTTCCATTTTTAGGAATAATTGACATTCTTCTGGATGTTACGGGTCTTGATTCTCCGATTGCACCCTCATTTTCCGCTCCAGAAGTCATCGTGTACCGAAGCGGACCGCTCCTTCTCTGTGGGGACCATCGGGGAACTCCTGCAGGCCCTCGTCGGCGTGAATGGGGGCCGGGCCGTGGCGGGGCGCCTCTCCAACCGCTTGCTTCCCGTGCTGATGGCCGGAGTGCGCGACAGCGACGCCGAGGTCCGCAACAACGCAGTGTTCGGCTTGGGATCTCTGGCCGAGGCAGCCGGTCCCATTGTGGCATCGTATCCTTTTTAAAATGGTCCAAAGAGGTAATGGTTTGTTGTTCAGCTGCATTGTCCAGGTGTTTTAAAAACCCTTCGTGTACCATTTTCACTTAATTTGCTCCAACCCTTCAGTCATGCATTGACTGGAAGGTTGCAGACGGACATTTAGATTTCAATCCCATCTCTGACTGTGTCATTGTTGAAGTGACAATGACTTTAAACAACATCCTTGTACAATACAAACCTGCACAGGTTTGCAATCTGAGTGCTTCTGGGTTAAATATGAATGTCAACCATCAAGGTAACAAATGCAAAGATGGAGTATAAAGAATGAAAAAATTGGGCATGCGGCCGAAAAATAACTTGATCAGCATCGATGTATCCATAGTGCATTGCGAGATATATTAAAAATGACCTCTCCAAAAAAAATGGCACGGCGGGAGTCAATAACGACCGTGTGCAACAAATGGTTAAAAATGTAAGTACTTCTGACTTTTTGCGATGATTGTTGAATTTTAGAATTATATTTTTTATAATTTTGACCGTGCCGACTCTAGTGTTCGAAATCTCAGCCGTTGCTGTTGAGTGTACTATAAGTGAGTGCACTTTATGGGGAGTAAAGGGGTGGGGAACAATTTCGGACACGGCCCATGAGTGTGCTGTGCCTTAACACTCGGCCTCCAGGGACTACCCCACCATGCTGTCTCTGTTCTCCAACCTTCTCTCCAAGGAGTCCGACCGCCGCGTCATCGACAACCTGTGTGCAGCTCTCTGCCGGATGATAGCCGGGAACGTGGACATCGTGCCGCTGGAGCAGGTACTCTCTAAATGTCAGCAAAGCATCCTGACCTGCTTGAGTCCGTAACACAGAACAGAATGCAGAAGAAGTTGAAGTGTATTCTGAACATAGACTGTATATAAAGTAGACGCAGCGTGCATGACGTCATCCCGTTGCTTTCATCAAAGTCGGGTTGAAGCCGCCGACTGCGTGCTGCCATTGTTGAAAGTACCCATATATCTGGGACAAGGAGAGATAGAGAGAGCTATACAGTATAGGAGAGAGAGACACCCCACACACAACTTCTTCTGGAGGTACCGTCCGCTAGTGGCACCAACGACAGTCTGAATGAATGGGTTCCTATGGGAGCTGAAATAAAAAAATATTAACGCCAAATCGGACGCGTTTGTGAAATTATGACCCCCCCCCTCACACAATTAACTGATAATTATCCTGGCAATATACATTAAAAAATAAATTAGGAAAGATATTTAAATCGGTTAAAACAGGTGGCTAAGATTGGAATATTTGTATTGGAATTCCCATAGGGCTTGGTTTTAGGAGACTAGGCTCCCCCCATACCAACCCGGAAGTAGGCACGGACATCAAAAGGAACGCGGTGTCCTTTTTTCCGGTGTCATTTTTATATACAGTCTTATGAGTCTGAATGACTTTAAGCACCTCTGAGAGGTTCAGGAGATCTTTCATCCCCACTAGGGCTGCAACCATCGACTAATCGATGATTATAGAATTAATCGGCAACTAATCTCCCTCACTCCCCTGTGTGGCCCAGGTGATTCCTGCCTTGGTGGAGCGGCTGCCCTTGCAAGAAGATATGGAGGAGAACAAGACTGTGTACGGCTGCCTGTCCATGTTGTACGGACACAGTCCTGCTCTGGTGAGCACCACTCGGATCGGCATCAAGTTTACTGCCTTTGGCTGTGTCCGAAATCGCTCCCTATCCCCTCCCCCCCCCCAGCATTGTTCAAATAGGCCCAACGTTCCACATAGTGCAGCAGCCACCAATGAAGCCACCTGGCATTCCCTAGACAGAACAGTTGTAGGGAAGAAGCCGAGATCCTGGTTCTAATGGACCGGAACCTTCTCAGAGTGTCATGAAGAAGGCAGGTTGTTTCGTCAAAAAAGTCAGGATTTGGGGTTAAGGTAGGGGTTAGGTTCAGGGTTGGGGTTAGGGTTACGTTTAGGTTCAGGGTTAGGGGTTAGGCTTAGGGTCGGGGTTAGGTTCAGGCTTAGGGTTAAGCCGTACGATTGTCGGACTAAACGACTCGTATCCGTCATGAACAGAAAGTGTCCAGGGTGGGAGTGGTCTTAAGAAATCCGGCATGCAGGTAATTCTGGCAGACCCACTGGTCTCGAGTAGGGATTGACTGGGAACTGTTGTCCTCACTGTTTCAGATCGCAGGCCAAATGAAGCCTATAGTTGCTGCCGCTACGGATGTTCTGGGAAAGAAGAACACTGATGCAGGTGAGCACTATAGCTTCAGCTTGATCATCAGCCAATGTAAAGGTTGCAGGTGCAGTGTTTCCATTTCTAGCTGCAATAGCAGAGCTCTAGCGCAGCGCCCTACTGAATTTTATCCATAAAATTAACAACATTTCCATTAATACCAATGACCTTTTTTTCCATTCAAGGTTTTTTTCTTTTTAAACACAACTTTGCAATGTTACAAAATCATAAAATGACAGCACTTCAGAGGTCAAATCACTTGCATTACAAATAAGTCATAACCTTACTTGCATTATTTGGTCAATAATATATTGCAAGTAATTATAATCCCCCAAAACGTGGAGCATTGGGGAAGTGATTGTTTTGCATGCGCCGCATCTGCGGGGACGTGAAGTCCTTTGTTAAAGCGAACACTTTCTTTCAAAGGTATATTTATTAACTTTTCTCCAACTGGTAAAACATTTTTTTAATGCGAAAATAAAACAAGAACGAAAAAAAAAAAAAAATCTCTTCCCTCCCCCGTTTTTATTTTTGCTTGTATGCATAACCCCTCGAATCGTCTGCAAATCTTCCATCAGTCAGATCAAGCGCTGCCTGTCTGTGCTCCCTACAGAAACCCGGAACCAGGTTGCTCTCCTGGTCCGCAGCTTCGCCCAGCAGCACGCAGCCGAGTTTAACCTAGCAGTCACTGCCCTGGCTCCCGAGCAGCAGGCTCTGCTAAGTGCCAGCATCGCCGCGGCCTAGACCCCACCCCCCGGGTAGTTCCCAGGTCGAACCTCTTCCTTCCATCAGCGTACCTTAAGGTGCCCCCATTGCTGCCGCCATCGACACGGTGTATCCTTGAAGTCTGCGACTGCCGCACAATAAGCGTCGACAGGAACGGATCATTTTGTTACGACTGTACTGAGACTCGTTGAAGCGATTCATCAGCTTGTTGGTGTGAATTTGACACTCACTCCGTAGTTTGACAGGCGGCCATGTGGTGCATCCATGCGTACTTGGAACGGGTGTGTCTGTACTCAAATACTTGCACATAGAGCAAGTATTTGAAGCAAAGCAAGCTTTTTTTTTGTTTAGCGTGACACATCTGCACTTTCATCTGAGGTGCTGCTGTTCAAACAATGAATTTCTACTGAGGTGTTGCTGTTTAAACAATAAAATGACTTCAAAATATTCGATTACAATAAGGCCGAATTACAACTACATTCATATTTAAGAAAAAAAGGTATATTATATCCCGTCTTTGTTCTGTTTTTGTTATGTGCTTATTTTGAATAATAATTGAAATGTCAAAATACACAAAATATTATGATTTGTCTTTTTAAAACATAATTTGAGAATAACGGCTTGTATAAATAACGGTTTAATGGTGACAATCACTAACATTTATCTTGTGTCGATTTGACTAAACCAAGTAGATTGTTCTAAAACATTAAGATACCAATGGAGATGCTTTCCCATTGAACTCTCATACGTCAATAGGCTTGGTTTAAAAAAAGGTTCTTCTCGTGTATGAATTCCTCACCATCAACTGCCACTTGTGATTCCACCCGATTGTCCAAACACGTACCAAAAACAACCTTGAGCAGACGGTCTGATGTGCACTTGTCTGTGTCGCAGAGTAGTGGACCGAAGTGGCTGAATTTCTCTCACAAAATGCACAATTTCAGAACGCACTTACTAGAGCTCGCTCTGTGAAAAACTGCCCATTATCCGGGCTCCGGAGCACCCACAAAGTCAGCGCAACTGATCATGACTATAAAGACCACTGCGCGAGGGACTATGGTGGAACTCTGAGCTAAAACCTGACCGGAGGACATTATTGGTCTGTATTTATTTCTGCCCCAATCATAAGGACTGTTCTTTTATAGTGTGGCGTGGTTAAGCAACGGTTATTTCTCAGCCACAAAATTAATGTTTATTGAAAGGTGAGGGAGGGGGGGAACTAACAGATTGTATTTGAGATAATGTCTCCCATAGAGTTGGTGGTTTGCTTCTTAGTGGGGATATGTGACAGCTGAAATGCAATGCATGAACTTTGAAGGTGATATTTCATCAAGTATTTTGTCATACAGACCCAAGTAAAGAAAATAAAAGCCTAGTAAAATGGCGTGGCCTATGAATTGTTCAGTCAACATCAGTTTGAGGAAATGGAACTTTCCTTGGCTGCAATATATTGACTGAATATCTTGAATGGGAATTGTACTATTTTTTAAAGAAGTCTGCAAATATCTCTAAACTAATGGGCGGCCTGGGTAGCACTCACAGGAGCACATTGGCTGCGTCCGAGCCAGAACTAACGCTGCGTCCATGCATCGCACATCGCTAGACGTCTAGCGATGAGCAATGCGTGGACGGTGCGTTGGTTCTAGCTCGCCAGGCTAGGAGCGTGTAGCTTTCATAACACAAGCATTCTGTAGTCCATGAATAGTACTGATCAAGAATTGGACTGGTGTTTATGAGGATTGGGAGTTAATCGAGCTCATAGTCTGAACTCCAGATTAGAGTGAATTTCTCTTAAGTCTTCAATGTTTCATTTAGTGACAATATGGTTTGTTTATTCCAATAGGGCTGTTGCATTTCACGTCACAGCTTACCTGCGGCGGAAGACATTTTGGTAATATCGCGTTGCGGTGAGGTATAAGTGGTACACCTTACCACTTCACGTCCATTATGTAGGGCCAAATACAGGAGGTAGTTAGGCTGCCATCTGCTGGTGATTGATGGCACGTTACCATTGATTAATCCAATAGTAGAACACCTTTTAAAACGGACAATGTTATGCAAATATCACTCTCTTCCTGTTGGTTTGACCGCGATGATACCACCATAATGTCTGCCACCGCCGAGTCATGATGTCACCGTGCATCAGCCCTATTGCATTTAAGTGTGTTTGCATGTAATGGTTTTTTTTCTTCCGCTGACACACCCCTACTTTTGTTTGCTTTTCAAAATAGTTTTTTTTTTTTTTCTAAAAGTGACCATCTTTCGGAAACTGGACTCAAATAAGATGCTGTCACAGCAGTTGTTTCTCGAAGGATTATTTATTTTTATTTGATGTTTTTTGTTTTGCAACACACGTTTGAGCTTAAACATTCACAAATACATTTGTATTGTCATGACCTGGGGAGCCAGAACCAACCCATTGTCCATGCATCGCACATTGCATAGACGTTGCATTGTGTGCGATGCGTGGATGATGGGTTGTTTCTGGCTCGCCAGGCTAGTATTCACACATATACATAGGACTCGACAAATTGTTACAGCAGCAGATGACGATGTCGCTGCATATAAACACGAAAAGAAGCAAACGGAATGCTATTCATACAGGGTTGGGGCTCTACGGTATAACACTTTGTGTATGGTGCACTGTCTGTAAAGAGATGTTATCCATGGCATGATACTGATAAAGGCTAACAACAAGTTTAACACAGGGCTCCCAAGTCTCTTTGAGTGTGAGAATCGGTCCATTCCCACTCTCACACAACACTTCCTCGTTCTCACTCATGCATCAATTTTTTAAGAATAAGTGAAATCAACTATGCCTCCCTGCATTGGAAGTTAGGTTTTATGTAACAGATGTAAGAAGACGACAGGGGGAGCTGCAATTAAATATCACACACAACGCAAAGTACTAGCCAATCGGAGAGAGGGTGGGAGTTCCAACAATGCAGCGGGACAAACGGGAGGGTGGGAGACAATTGAGTAGTGTTAGTCTCCAGACAGAACGTAGGTAGGACTACATATAGCAGTCGATTGGCTGGTCAGCCCTTTACTGTCGGCTCAATCACTGTTAAAATTACATGACCGTTACACATATCCATTGTTTTTTTAGGTCAAGAGAAACTTCTGCAGTTGACTTCAACTATGTTCGGAAGGCCGTGAGTTGCAATTTCATTATGCACTACAAGAGAGGCGGCATATACATAACGGTCTGGAGAGTTTCATGTGATTGAGGTTTTGTCCTGCCAAGGGAAATGCATAATTTAATATCTTTCGATCTCCAGGTTGGAGAATTGTATATCGCTTGGGCTGAAAAGCACATTTATCTCTGGGTTGAGCGAAGCACAACCATACACACGTTGTTGGCTTTGTTGAAGCTGTAAGATGCTGCTCACTAAAGCCACTTAGAGTGAATAACATTGTTACGAATATGATTCATATTATAGGCAATATCATTATACGTCTTTGAAAATAAACAGTCATTGCTCCATGGGGTGACCGCGTGCTTGTTTATTAGTATTATGCTAATCTATATACTGTGTTTATCTGGACTAGAGCTGCAACCGATAAATCGATTATCGAAATCAACTCCAACAAATTTGATTATCGATTAATTGGCAGCGATTAATCGCTTCATGGTTTGGCCTATTCTCCGCTCAAATGTGTTGAATATATGTTGTTCCCAGTGTCAAGGCCCCAATACAATAAAGACAACACATTAGCTTGCGTGAAAGTCCAATATGTTATAATTTAGCCTGTAAGAGTAGGCTCTTTCATGCTATTACTATAAAATGGAGATCGCAAAATGGCAAAAAGTTTGTAATATTGATGCAGCATGCACATATGGATCGAAGGTACAAATTCTCAAAAGCATTTACAGCCCCAACGCTCCTAATTCCGAGGCTTAATTACAACAATTTAGTAATCGTTCAAGGAACGAGTTTGTCAGTCGTAATGGTCAGCGCGTGACTGCCTCTAGCACAAGATTCAGAGCAAATGCTAACTGAAAATTATTATATTGCCTCAACTAGCACACACCCCACACCCCTATCTCCTAGAGTAGCAGGGCATTAAATCATCTAATTATAGCTGAAAAATAAAATGTCGTGAGAAGATTGAAAGAAAAGGTTTGTGGTGGAAATTGTTCATTTCCTGCTGGGACTAAAGTGCTAAATACAGCGCTGTTCCCCTTCACAGTGAGCGATCTCTGCATTCAAATGTCCTGCTGAGGCACATGTCCCTGCTGCTGCTGCTGGCTCTCGGTCTTGGGCGCAGCGTCCTCTGAAGCTGCGCCGTCTTCACCTACAAAGTGTGACACAATTGTGTGTGACGAGCAAATTGGTCAATAGGAATTGTGAAGTGTCACGCTACATCTCAATCGACTACGGTCACCTAGGGGATAAGTCATACTTGTTACACTGAAACAAATTATTTTTATTTTCAACACTCACCTAAACCACACATCCAGGGCTGGATCTGTTCCTGTTTCCCCAGTCGGTAAAGTGGGGATATATTCTTTTTAGTTGTGCAATTTTCCTCTAGGTGTGAAGGCACCCCATTATTATTATGGTGTCAGAAGTGGGATTGGCGGCTTGGGCAGATGGTGGGGTCCTTGGACAAGGAGTGTGACAGAGATTCGGCTCCCGAGGGCCGTGGACGGGAAGCGTGACACAGATTCGGCTCCCGAGGACTGTAGCCTTGTGGGAGGGGGACAGTGTAATGAACGGTGCTACTGCGGAGCATGCGGGGATTGAAATCATGAGTGACTGAGCTGTCGCTTGCGGAGGGGTATAAGTACGATCTGGATGTTTTTTTGGATGGCCTTTTGTCGACCGTCATCCAGACGTGCCTTCCCCCATTACACTTGCCTGCTCCTCCTGAGTGAATAACATTACAATATATTTAGAAGACATGCTGTAGTGAACGGTGTCTGCCGTGGCGAGGCCGTGGGGTATAGTGGGTTGACACCCATAGTGACTGGGTTGTTACCGACATGCCTGTATAAATGCAGTCTGGTAGAAGCTTGGCAATGGGGTTGAGCTTAGCCTCTTGTTGACTCAACTCCAGACGTATATCCCCCATGCTCCTGAATGGGCTCCTCCACGTGGGGGCGGTTCATTATTAGAATACTGTAATGAATGCAGAGCAGTGCATTCAGGGCCGGCACCGTTGGTGACCTGCCATGCGCCGATGCGCCCCATGAATCTGAGAGTCTGAATGAAGCTTGGCAATGAGCTGAGCTCAGCTTGTTGTCGACCCCATTCAGATCTATTCCCCAGCTCCTCCACAAGGGGGACACTCGCGTTACAATACGTTACGTCAAAGTAATGCCAGCTGTGCTCCGCTAATGTATGTGGGGGCCGTTTTAAGCCAAAATGGCTGCTTTGTTCACCCACTCCAGCCCTGTCCACAACGCATCAATTCAATCTGTGAATCTACTTCGCAGGGTGACTGCAGACAACCGGTTCAATTACAGCTTACCTTGAATTAGGTGTCGTGTCTAGCTTTAGACACAAGAGGGCGATAGCGACCTCCGATAGGATGTGACTTGCTGGACAGAGTTCATTGTTAATTAAAAATAACACGACAGGTCTGGTGTGTGTTTGTGTACGGCACGAGTAAGATTTAATTCTGAATCTCACACCTTACGCGTTATTTAAAATGATGGTGGTAACTTGTGCTGTGCTATATTCCACACCCAAATGTGGACCAAATCTATGCCACACAAACGCATGATTCAATTATGTCCAACTCGTTCCATTTACTCATTTTTGTTGGAATTTCTGGTGGAAGCAGCCATCCCATTGGTCCAGCAGAACACGTGACCACACCGGTGAGTAACTTCAAGTCGGACGAGTCTGACTGTATTTCGTCAATATTTATGGGAAGCGGGGTGGATAATGGGTAATTGGTCATAGAGTGATATATGTTGTCCGATTTTGAAAGGCTGTGTGTTCTGTGGAACACATTCAGCCACTTTGTATAGCAGCATGTGTAAAGCCATCGTCGTGGACCAGACAGAGGAAGTGCGTTTCAGACGGTGGGACAAAATGTCAGCCTCCTGTTAGGAATTCGTGAACTCGTCAATACAACGATGAATTTGTTACCTGTATGCAACTGGTGCCAGGGCGTAATGTCCACTCCAGTGCGGTGGAAAGAGCGGTCGGTGTGCTCCTCTGTGCTGTACAGAACTTCTTGGAGGCGCTCTTCTCCCGGCCTCTGTGCCTTCACTCGCACCTGCAAGACATCCAACAATAGACGAGTTTACGTGTGAAACACTGGGGGGAGTCATTTTGTCCCGCGCTTCTGCAGGTCACTTCCGGTGCCTATCATCATCAGTCCGGTACTCTGGCTGACCTAACACAGACTGCACAGACTTCATTGGACTAGACAGACTTCGGTTATGGGTTCATCCCCAGGTACAGCATGTAATAATTAAACATTAATGTTAACATAAATTAGAGGAGTAATATTAATGTAACAAAATAGTAACTAAGGTTATTTAGGTAAATAATTTCAATCTGAGTACTCCTTTGGACATCACTTATCCTAAACCTGCCAGGATCCAATCGTAACATATAGGTAGCATTGTGCACAGTCTGCTATCGGTGGGGTAGCAGTCAGCCCTGACCTCCAGTAGTGTTGTCTCCTTCTCCTTCATCTTGCCTGACTTGTTCTTCACCTGAGTCTTCTTGGTGTCCACCCACACCACCCTCTCCTTGACGTTGGACCTACACAGGAGCACACACCAAGGCTAGCAATGTTCTCCAAAAACGTCCACCTTCGCTGATGTTTTTAAAATTTGACATTTAAATTTGGTGTGCGCAATATAGCGATAATATCGTATATCGTCATATTTCAAATTATCGTCAGTACCAAACACTATATCTGGATTATCGTCGGTGGGTCGTTGAAAGCTTGTGTACAACAAGTACAAAATGATATATTGTAATGAATGGTACCGCCGCAGCTGAGGTGACGCGGGGCATGCTGGGATTGAAACCATGAGTGACTGAGCTGTCACTTGCGGAGGGGTATAGTTACGATCTGGAAGTAGCCAGGCTGGCCTCTTGTTGTACGGCATCCAGACGTGCCTTCCCCGGTTACACTTGCCTGCTCCTCCGAGTGGAGGCACCCTAACCATTACATTGGTGTCACAAGTGGGATTGGCCGCTCTGTCAGATGGTGGGAGATTCGGTTTCCGAGGGCCGTGGACGGGAAGCGCGACAGAGATTCGGCTCCTGAGGACGGTAGCCTTGTGGGAGAGGGACAGTGTAATGAACGGTGCCACCACGGGGCATGCTGTGATTGAAACCACGAGCAACAAAGCTGTCGCTTGCGGAGGGCTATAAATACGATCTGGATGGTGCCAGGCCGGCCTCTTGTTGAACGGCATCCGGACGCGCCTTCCGCGGTTACGCTTGCCTGCCCCGGTTACGTTTGCCTGGAGGCGCCCCAACCATTACATTGGTGTCAGAAGTGGGATTGGCCGCTCGGTCAGATGGTGGGGTCCGTGGACGAGAAGTGCAACAGAGATTCGGCTCCCGAGGACGGTAGCGTTGTGGGAGGGGGGCAGTATAATGACTGGTGCCGCGGGCCATGCTGGGATTGAAACTGAGCTGTCGCTTTGCGGAGGGGTATAAGTAAGATCTGGATGGTGCTTGGCAAGTAGCCAGGCTAGCCTCTTGTTGAACGGCATCCAGACGTGCCTTCCATGGTTACACTTCGAGTGGAGGCGCCCAACCATTCGAATATATATGAATTTTTGGTGGTGTTTTCCTTAAAACCGGTGGCCTAAACTACATTTGCCATTACCGACTGACTGACACACACAAACACAACAGAACGAGAGATTCCTCACGCTTGGATCCCAAGGTCAGCCAGAGTGGTGTCTAGGAAGGGAAAGGGCTGGTGGTCCACGTCCAGCTCTGGGTCCACCTCGATGGGCAAGGGGATGGACATGGGCACGTTCCAGAGCAGCTCCGAGCGCGTGGTCTGTGGCTTGCGCGACCTGCCCGCCCCCTCCTCGCTCTTTGCCTCGCTACCCTCCTCTCCTGCCGCCATGACGCTGTCCGATTACCTAGAGAACGCAAAGATGATAATTAGGATTGTGGTTGCTCGAGCTGGTGTTTATGGACGACCGGGATAATTGTGAGCATTGAAGTTAATCCAAAAACCAAAAATGAAAATAGAAAACAAACAGAAAACAAACAGAAAACAACTGTGAGTGAGGTAGCGCATCTTCACGTAAACTTTGGCTGTAGCTGTCTTCGATATGCATGAAAACTTCGCTTGGTGTATTTAGCAAATTCTAGCTAGAATAGGACTGGACAGCTTGATATTAATCAAGGTAATGGTGGATTGGACAAGAAAAGCACGATTATTCTAAACCCTTTTCACCCCAAGGAACCATTTTCCTGGCTTAAATTAACTCGAAGACACCTTTATTTTAAGCGATGTGGCCAATTCTTCGCATATAGAGATCGATAACATGGCAGTAATAGTTGGAATACTGTGGAATAATGCACAGTATCACTTTAAACTGCTGGAAAAATGTGTTTATCTTGGTTCTAGCAAACAATAGAGTTAACAATGAAACTCTGCCAGTGTTGTTTAATATCTTGTGAAATTCACTTACTGTGCTGCCCAGTAGCTCAGTCAGTTAGGCAGTGCACTAGAAAGCACGCATATGCCTTAATGGCGCGGTGAGTCGGTGGTTAGAATCCCACCACCGACGTATTTCCCGCATGTCTACACCCCCATCTTCACCTGTTTCCACTAACCCTAATAAATAAAGCTTGGGGAAAAAAACAGCCTGAATGGGCTGGTGAAAACATAAAAAAAGAAAAGAAATTCACGTACTGCACCTAGGTGATGGAAGGCTGTGTCCTGGTAAAAGTATATATCGACACATTCAGACCTTTTCCGGACCCCCCTGTTTTAAAACGGTAATTCCTCTTCAGACCTCTTGGGGTGTCGCCACGGACCCCTGGTTGAGAGTGGGGGCTCTAAACAACATACCACACCTGAACATTTCTACTTCAAGTCATCTGCAAATACAAAGACACATTGCTTAAGGCTATTGTTAAATATGAATAGTAATTCAGTAGGTAGAGGCTTAACTGGTACCTTTTGCGGTTGTGTGTAGCTTCAGGCTCCGGGGCGTGCTGTGCGATGTTGCTGTAGTGGTGTCGATTAGAAATGAAGGCGTAATTCCGAAGCACAAGAATATGTGTGTGTCGTAGTGTGTGGGTGTGGAAGTGACGCTGTCGTAGTGTGTGTTTATCTGTGGTCGAGTCAGACCTGCTAGTATTTATACCCGTCCGGCCCGGCAGATGTGCGCTATCTGTCACCGAGGTGCAAGTTATTACGCGGTCAGAAAGGCCTCTCAAATGTTGGCAGTGTTTTCGTGAGTGTGTGTGTGCGTGTGTGTGCGTGTGTCCACGAGATGGGGTTGGGGTCGTGTTTGTGTTGGAATCTGTTAGGAGGGCATGATTTTGAAATACAAATATAATCAACTGAAGACCTACCAGTCTTGGTTCTTAGTCCAACTTGTTGATTAAAAGTCCTTACCGCAGTTTTGTGTCATCATCATCATCATCATTATCAGTCCTGTAGTCTGGCTGACCGTTGGGGCGCCACTAGGGGTGTAAATCACACTCTTCATGGCGATTCGATTTTCTGACCCAGGCAGATTAAATTTTTTTCGATACTCAAGAATTCATCTCGATTCGATACGATTTCGATATGATACGATTAAATGTATTTATTTTAAAACTGTATTTATTTTTTTACCCAATAGGCTAGACAATGTTTCAAATTTGAAATAAATCAATGACAGCTGTAATATCGTTACACATTTATTTAGACTGTATATAAACACATACAGCCAGGGCACACACGCTGTGTTTGTGTTTGTGTGTGTTAAGGAAGCGAGGACGGCGCCAAATAGATAAAGTGCCACCCGCAGCACGGGGGTGGAATTACGTCCAGGAGCAAATTGATAAAAATAGACGAGAAAAAAAAATCGATACTCTTGCGGAAGTATCGATACATTTTATCGACAGCTGTTGTATCGATATATCGATACAACATCAATATTATTATTTACACCCCTAGGCGCCATGGTGTCACTCAGCCTGCACCTTGTCCACTCTTGGATGTTATGTTCCCATCGCTTTCTCTGTCTTCCTCTCCTCCTTCCACCTGGCTCAGTGGCTTGAAGGATGTTCATGTTTTGTGTCAACCATTTGCAAACCCAGCTGATCCTAATCTGACCCAAATTAGACAATCCACCTCGTCACCGCGGCAAGCAAGACACAAAACCTGGCAGAAGTTGTACTTTTAGATTGTATTTTCAATTCGTACAACTCTGTTTTAATTAACTGTTTACCCGTCCCAGAAATTTGTTTTTGAATGCGTACTGTACCCAACCAGTTACTTGTAATTACCACATGATCAAGGAATTTGCTCTAATGGCAGTTTAACCCCTATGTTCTGAAATCCCTATGTTCAGAAATGTTATGGAGCATTTAGTCGTTTAGACACAGTAAGGTTAGGGGTGAACCCCTAATCTTAGCCCCTACCCTAACCCCTACCCGCAAACCCTAAGCTAAGCTAACCCTAACCCCTTCCCTGTCCACTACCCCAACCCTAACCCCTAAATAACCCATAACCCGGAGGAAGCCCATGCAGACACAAGGAAAGCATAAACGCCACACAGAAAGGACCTGGGCGGGCTGGGATTCGAACCAAGGACTGCTCGCTGCGAGGTACTGCACTGCCCATTTTGATTGGTTGTCGGTACTCATCGTCTGACATCACCTGACTTGAGGAGCAGCGCTAATTAGGGTCAGCTCACTCAACTCAACTCAACAGATTTTTATATAGCGCCAAAATCGCAGCCGAAGCTGCCTCAAGGCGCTTCACAAAAGTGATTACGTTTTTAGAATTAGATTCAAGGAGTATAGCAGCTCTTTACCTAACTACCCCCCAACCTTGATTTCGCAGTTAAGGACAGTCATTTGGGGTTGTTTACAGAACTCCTTTAACGGAGGACTGGAAAGAAGAGAGAAGAAAGAAGAAAAAGGAGATCAAGACTTTCAGTCAGTCTTGATCTCGGCCTAGTTGAAAATCGTTAATGTTGATTTGTTTTGACAGAACTCCTTTAACGGAGGACTGGAGAGAAGAGGAGAATTTAAATTCTCAATCTCGGCCTAAAAGGCTGGCCAGTCGATAACTGTAGAACAATCTATGGCAGGGGTGGCCAACCTTCGGCTCACAAGCCGCATACGGCTCTTCGCCTGATGTGCTGTGGCTCTTTGCACCCCCGCCCAATTATTATTATTTTTTGTCAGTTTTTTGAGGAGTTAATTATTGGTTAGTAGGAGTGGGTGCATGATTAAACTATCATAATTATGAATCAATTTTAATATATCTGCTGGTCACACACAAACACCCCTACTCCCTCCCCCACACTATATAGCGCAATTCAGAGCTGTGTAACACACACACATATAGAAAGGCGAGAAAGTAGTACTTTCTCGCCTTTCTCCTGCCATTCTCTTAACTTTCACTTTTGCTTTCTTCGGCACAGTCGGTTTACAAGTACACACACGTGAGTCTCCTTTTGTTCTTTCGCTCTCGTTTACGTGCCCGTGTGCCGATGTGCTCTTTGCTGTAATATAGTCAGATATGTGGCTCTTTTTTTTCTTTATTTATGTCACTGTACAGCATTTTCTCCATGGTTTCCATGGTATGCTGTCTGCAG
>OMKY01208290.1:0-12639 GCA_900302395.1 Bregmaceros cantori
GGGGTGGGGGGGGGGGGGTGCAGTGGCAGAGTGGTTAGAGAGTGTGTGTCCCAGGCCCGGGGTTCACACACCATCTCTGTCTCTGTCAATAAAGAGTGAAAAACGGCGTTTGTGCCCAAAAAATTACTTGGAAAAAAAAAAAAGTTTAATATATCTAGATCTGAGACAGTGTTGTGCAATAAAATGAAGGGTGAACTCCCTTGGTATTTATATTTACACTGAACGTGACAATAGGTGTACAGACATTCCGTACATGTCACGGAAATGCACTTGTTTTTGCTTTGCACCAGGATGTGCAGTAAAAAGTACTAGTTACATTAACTTGGCCTTTAGCGACACCCGTTGGGAACTGCTGGGCTGTCGGACGCTCTCTCGGGCATTTTCTCTCTCTGTCTCTCTCTCTCTCGGGCTCTTTCTCTCTCTAATATTACACACATACACAAATTACTTCTTCCATGAGGATATGAAAAGCAGGGTGATTTCTGGGAATCAATGAGGGGCATTCAATTACATTTTGAAAAGAGAATTTGTTCTAATTTATTTCTTTTTTACTGAAAGTTACTCAGTACTTTCAATACTTAAGTCACTTTTTTGTGGAATACTTTTTGACTTTTACTTGAGTAACTATTTGGATGACTACTTTTGACTTTTACTTGAGTAATATTTTGCTGAGGTAACAACACGCTTACTTAAGTAATTTTGATGGCTACTCTGCCCATATCTGATGGTAAATGCATATGTCAACACATTTAGACCTTTCGAGGGCCCATGGTCTAAATCTAGTGTCCCCTGGTCCAGACTTGGGCCTCTAGGCCGTCCTCACCTGCCTGATGGTCTGGCCTACGTACTCAATGACCAGCTCGTCTGCTGCGATGGGCTCCATGGCAAACAGACCCCAGTCATGGATGGAGCTGCGGGCGAAACGGATCCTCTTCTTACGGAACTAAAGAGAGGAGGAGAGAGAGAGAAGGAGGAAAAAAAAATTATAATGATGATTATTTGGATCGTAATTGAAAACATGATTCATTTTTATTGTATTTCATTTATTACACTTCTTTAAAAAAATAAATATATGGAGAATATATGAAATTACAAAATTACATCTAACAAATGTACTTTGTAAGCAATAAACAAAAAAAAAAGAAATACAATTATTATAAATGTAAATAATAAATAGCATGAACTTAGCTTCTGTTCTGTTAAGGTATAAACACAATATTACTGAATTGCAAACAACAAAAATTGTCAGTTTCTTTTAATTTTTCATAATCCTTTGGGGCCATTGGATTAAAATGTGATTAATTGTGCAGCCCTACTTGAAGTACTCAACTAGCAGCAGGGCTCCAAACCGGTTCAAGGAACGAAAACGAAAACCGGAAACGAACGGAAATTTATGGAATTTTACGAGGAGCGGAAACGGAAACGAAAAAAGATGTATTCAAATGTTCCGGAACAGAAACAGAACATTATGAAACCCACAAAACCGGTTAAAAACGTTTTTTTCTGTTCTCTATATATTTTAACATATCCTATGTCTGGGAGACTATTTCCGGTTGTTCATCCATCCAACTTTCACTGTCAGTCATCAAGCCCCATGCATCTGGGGCTCCATCTTGTGGACAGACGAGGAAGAGAATGTAATGGTGTTAATACAGTTACACAGAAGTTTGAAAGTCCACCAAATATATTTTGTATAAACTATATCTAAACTTAACATTGCACAGTATAAGGAACTTTAAGAACGAACAAAATTTTTGTGTTCCAAACCGGTTCAGGACCGATATTTTGGTGACGTAACGGTTCCGAGAACGAAAACGTTAAACCGTTCGGAACGGAACGTTTCAAAAATAATTCCGTTTTCAAGCCCTGACTAGCAGTCAAGTCAACTAACCTTTAGTTGGTTGAACTTGACTAGGTCACTGTCACAGCTGAAGGAGGCCAGCAGGCGGCGCTGCTCGGATCGGAAGCCTGAGCTGGCTCTCAGGGAGTTCTGGGAGTTGCTCGACACCGACTGACTCTGGGAGAGACAGAACATTAAGAATTATACCTTCCTATGTAATGAGACATGTAGAGATGGCAAGTAACGAAGTACAAATACTCAAGTACTGTACTTAAGTAGAATGTTCAAGTATCTGTACTTTTAGAAGTACTTTTTTCTGTGATTACTTTTTACTTGTAGTGAGTACATTTTTAACAAAAATATCTGTACTTCTACTCATTACTTTTACCAAAACAGTACTTTTTCCTTTTTTTTGGGCACTGATGGGGTAGGATAAAGGCCAATTTATGATTCTGACGCACAGCCTCTTTAACTGTCAGATCTGTCTCAGAGTGAATAGTTGCAGAAGTATAATCCGGCCTTTACATGTATAATATTAATCAGTAGGGGGCACTGATGGACAGAGTGCAGTCCCAGTTATTAAGTTAAGAGGTTTTCATGCAATCCCGAGATATAAGCTAAATTAGGCTAGGTTGTTAGTAACTTATTGAAACAATAACATTGAAATCTTTTTATTGTTAGTACTTCGTACTTTATACTTTAAAAAATACTTTTGAGTACATTTTAGAGCCTGTACTTTTTACTTCCAAAAATGTCTCAGCCTCTAGTCTTTACTTTACTCAAGTAGATATTTCAAGTTGTTATTTTACTAATGTATTTTACTCTTACTCGAGTAGAAATTTGGCTACTTTTGCCATCTCTGCTAACAGGTGAGGTCAACTATACTGTACTGTTTCTGCCACAGGCAAGGTCAACTACTAATGTCAACAATACTTTATAGTCTTTACAGCAGGGCTTGTTCTCTGAACCGTTCCGCGGCTTCCGCCACCAAAATATCGGTCCTGAACCGGTTCGGAATGCGAAAAATTTGTTCATTCTTAAAGTTCCTTATATTGTGCAAAGTTGACTTTAGATATAGTTAATCCAAAATATATTTCGTGGACTTTCAAACTTCAGTGCAGCTGTATTAACGTGAAAACCGGGTTTGAAATGCCATTACGTTCACTTCCTTGTCTGTCCACAAGATGGAGCCCCAGTTGCATGGGGCTCCATCTGACGACTTGACGCATGACGACTTACAGTGAAAGTTGGATGGATGCACAACTGGAAATGGTCTCCCAGACATAGGATATGTTACAATATATAGAGAACAGAAAAAAAATATTTTTAACCACTTTTGTGGATTTCATAATGTTCCGTTTCTGTTCCGGAACAGGTGAAGAAATCTTTTTTCGTTTCCGTTTCTGCTCCTTCTAAAATTCTGTAGAATTCTGTTTGTTTTCGGTTTTCGTTTTCGTTCCGTGAACTGGTTCGGAGCCCTGCTTTACAGTACAGTTTTCCTCACCTGTGAGGAGAAACAATACAGTATAACTGACCTTACCCGTGAACAGAACCGTACAGTAATTAATGTATTACCACCAGAACTTGTGCAGGCAGTTTAAAGGTACAGGTATTCACATTTGTGAAAAGCAACGAAGATTACTAAACTTTTAAGCAAAAGTTGAAAATATTGAAAATGTTGCTTGTGGTCTAATTGCATTTCTGAAAGAACCAAAAAATATTCACCTTTTACAAGCCAATAGGTTTTTCATGGTGGGACAAGCCACTGTGGCATTAGGCGTATCACAACTGTCCCCCAGACTCAGGGTACCTGCACAAAAGGTGCTGCTCCGAGAGAGACTGCACATCATAGACTCATAATTTAAACAGCATCAACTGCGCCCCAGACTCAGGGTTCCTGCACAAAGCCGTGCTGCTCGGAGACAGACTGCACATCATAGAAGCTGTTCAGGTGTCCCGACGGCATGGGGGCAACACCATCCAACTGGCTGCCTCCAAGGTATGTCGACATCAACGTGCCTTCGCCCTTTTTTTAGACAATTTTGATATTGGGAACGAGATTGTGACGTCAGGCGAGGAAACCTTCCATTTCAGGTGGAGTCCGCTGCTCCACCTGCATTTCCGCCTCCTGGAGGAGCTTGTGACACGTGGGGATGTTGACATTCGCCGCGTGTAAGCATGGAGACTGGATATCTATGCGTGCATGTACGCGTGCACAGCCGTGCCTGGCAGCGGAGCATGCACACGGCTCGGCGTGTGCTCATCAACGCGGGCTGCTTCGCTGTGTGTGTGTGTTCATGTGTGTGTGTGTGTTCATGTGTGTGTGTGTCCATGTGTGTGTGTTCATGTGTGTGTGTGTGTGTGTGTGCATGTGTGTGTTTGTGCGGTGGGATTTGCGAGGTCTCTGTAACGAGGATGAACTTGAATATTTCATTTATATTCTGATATGGATAATTTCTACCACTATCCATCTACTTTTTGTTCGTTCATGTTTAAATTGAGGTGTGTATCAACAGTGCACATTTGATGCAAGTGCCAACCTTCAGTCGTGTCCACAAATGCTCAGATGCGCGTGCGTGATTGCGCGCATATTGTGCAGGTGCGCGCAGCCACGCCAGCGCCACCAGAGGCCGCTCATACTACGCATAATGAGCTCCTCCCAAGGACGCATCACATTGGCTGCGATGCGTTTTGGAAGCGGACTCGCCCGTCCCTAATTTAGTTCTGGCGGCTGGTCGGTTTTAGTCAAACATGCTTCAATGTTACTTTTTGTGTGTGTTAGGACGCCGTGTTTGTGGGAACATCTGACGGTGTCGTGAGGGTGCCACTGGCCAACTGCTCTTTTTATCAGAGCTGTGCAGAGTGTGTGCTCGCACGCGACCCGTACTGCGCCTGGGACGCTGCGCTAAGAGCTTGTGTGCGAACCTGCTCCGACGCCTCCTGTTGGTAAGCTTGTAAATACTTCTCCAATGTCTTAATCTTATAGCCTGTTTCCACCAAATTGTTCAGGTGTTGACTCAATTCGAATTGAAAATACTTTTTGAGTATGTTTCTGAGCCTGTACTTTTAACTACTCGAGTAGATATTTGGATCAATACTTTGTAGTCGTTCTCAAGTGTTTTTTTGACAAATGTATTTTACTCTTACTCATTTAAGAAATTTGGGTACTTTTGCCATCTCTGCCTATAGGGTAGTTTGGCCTAGAGTCGGCCACTGCCTAATGTGGGACATCTATGCTCCAGAGACTCTGGCTCCCCCCTAAACTAATGAATGTCAGTGAAACTATGGTAAAAGCAAACTATGGTGATGTGTCTCAACATCAAGTTCAACTGTTGAACACTACATTTCACTGTCCCACCTTAGGCAACTGACTGTCCCTCATTAGGAAGTTGCATAAAAATGCCCATATGAGGATAATCCACCCTAAACCTGGTTCCATCTTTGGAATATCACTGTTTGTCTGTCGTATGATATATTTAACTGAAATCATGATGCAATGTTATTAACTTATTGCGCTGCAGGCACCTTACAGCAGATGTTCAGCATGGCAGGGTTCCCAGTGTGTGTGCACATACATCAGGTGGGCATTAAAATACACTCACAACCAGAGATGGGCAGTAACGCATTACATTTACTCTGTTACAATTTTTTTGGGTACTTTTTTACTTTTGGAGTACATTTTTCATTAGTTACTTTCTAATTTTACGATGTCAGCAATTCGCTACCCGCTCTCTCTCTCGCTCTCCGGCGCCGCCTCTCTCTCTCTCTCTCTCTCTCTGGGGCAAGTTCTCTCTCGCTTGCTCTCTCTTTCTTGGTGTCTCTCTCTCTCGCTCTCTCTCTCCCTCTCGGGCGATATTTTTTTTAATACATTTTTTTACTGAAAGTTACTCAGTACTTTCGCTACTTAAGTAACTTTTTTGTTGAGTATTTTTTTACTTTTACTTGAGTAATATTTAGCTGAGGTAACAATACTTTTACTTAAGTCATTTTTATGGCTACTCTGCCCATATCTGCTCACAACACAAGTGCATTTACTAGCCTGGCGAACCAGAACCAATGGATCGTCCACACAACGCACGCGATTAGAGCGATCATTGGGTCTGGGAAAACCAGGATTGAAAAATGTGTAAAAAAAAAAAAAGTGCCAATCAAATCGTGTTATCCAGTCACAGCGCAGTAGGTGGGACGAGCGGCGTGGAGACGTGGCAACCAAACTCCGCCCACGTCTTGCATCACCCATACCAAACTCCGCCTACAACTCACGTCAACCATACAAAATTCCGCCCACGTCTCGATTTGAATAATTCCATTGGCAGTGCTGGAAAGTAACGAATTACATTTACTCACGTTACTGTAATTAATTACTTTTTATGAGTAATTTGTAATTTTCTGAGTAGTTTTTGAAATGTGTAATTTTTACTTTTACTCAAGTACATTTTTACCTTAGTACTTTTTACTCATTACATTTGAGTCCCCTCACATTACTGATTACAAAACATATTGGTGGATGGTGGAAATTTTTAATTGGGGTGGAAAGTTAAACTCCTGTGCAGCCTGACGAGCCAGAACCAACGCATTGTCCGCGCATCGCACATCGCTAGATGGTAGATTCTTCACCATTGCTAATGTACAAATCTAAAGCAGAAAAACTGGGTGTAAAATAGCTTAATGTAAAAAATGTTTCCTTAGTGGAGGTCTGCATTCTTGGAGTGCATTTCAAGTTAAAGGCTGTCATTTCAATGACAAATATTGATTAAAAAAACTTCCTGAATTTGATTTAAGACTCATGCTTTTTTTGCATTAAATAATTGAAAGTAACTTTTACTCATTTTACTCGAGTACATTTTGAGATGGGTAATTTTACTTTTACGCTGAGTACAATTTAAGCAAAGTTAAGATACTTTTACTCAATTACAATTTTTCAGTACTCTTTCCACCTCTGTCCATTGGCCAGCCTTCTAGCGACGTGCGATGCGTGGCCGATTCGTTGATTCTGGCTGGATATTTAACACTGCAGAATTTACTGTGTAGTTCTACAGATAATTCATTGGATGGCTGTTTTTTCCTGTACCACTATTCAAAATAGATTGAATTATATGTCTGCTGTGTCAGGGGAGACGGAGCGTGTGGTGTCCATGAACCAGCTAGTATGTTTGGACTGTCCAGCCGGGTTCTCCCTTCATGCCCGGAGGTCCTGGCAGCGCCCACCTGGCCACCACCTGACAGATGCCCATCTAGAGCTGGAGAACGGTACTCAAACCTCTCACTGCACTCAATCCTCATTCTCCATCACATTTTCCATATGATGTGAATAGCGCAATTATTCACATCATATGGAATTTGCAAATGAAAATCAAACGCAAAAGGCTTAAACGACCCGCCCCCCAAATCGATCTATCACTGACAGTCTCTCAGATCCTTCAGTGTGGCCTTCACTCTGCACCTGTTTCCTCTCAGATCCTTCAGTGTGGTTTTCACTCTGCACCTGTTTCCTCTCAGATCTTTCAGTGTGGTTTTCACTCTGCACCTGTTTCCTCTCAGATCCTTCAGTGTGGTTTTCACTCTGCACCTGTTTCCTCTCAGATCTTTCAGTGTGGCCTTCACTCTGCACCTGTTTCCTCTCAGATCTTTCAGTGTGGCCTTCACTCTGCACCTGTTTCCTCTCAGATCTTTCAGTGTGGCCTTCACTCTGCACCTGTTTCCTCTCAGATCTTTCAGTGTGGCCTTCACTCTGCACCTGTTTCCTCTCAGATCCTTCAGTGTGGCCGTCACTCTGCACCTCTCTCCACTTGGAGTTCTGCTGACAACATTGGACTCCAAATCTGCACTGAAGAGACACACACAAAGCCAGGCTTTTTAGTAAATGATGTATTTTTCATACTGTTATGTATCTACTGTTATGTTATGAACTAGCCATGTCCACGCATCGCACCGCACACGATTAGAGCGATCATTGGGCCAGGTAAAACCGATATAAACAATGAATGGATGTTGTTCTGCAGGTAGTCTGGTCTTTATGTCCTCTGTGGACACCTTGGGGACATACCTGTGCAGCTGGGAGGAGAGAGGTTCCCAGAGAACTCACAGCATCAGCATCATCGGCACACAGCCAGCCAATCACAGCATCCCCGGCTCACAGCCAGCCAATCACAGCATCCCCAGCTCACAGCCAGCCAATCAGAGTCGCATGATGGAGGTGGGTAAATGTAAAATAAAGGTTATTTTCTTGTTCTGCTCTGTTTCTGTTACACTAACTTCTATTATGATTCCTTGTGGTAGCTCTAACGTGCAATATGAATGTAAGAATGTATGGATGCATTTAAAGGTGCGTGCTTGGTGTTGTAACACTCCATTTTATATATAAATATAATTATTCTACATGCTAGAGGTATATTACACTACATTGTAATGTGTTATAAGATAATATATTTGATGTGAATACAGTCATGTTATATATAATTACTTAGCGTGCTATCACGTGACCACCTCTTAGCGGGGTTACCTGAAGACCACGCCCAGATCCGGGGACCTGCTATTGGCATTCAGACGTATAGACGAGTTCGGCGGGCATTTCCGGTCTCTGAACGTCACGTCCGGTGTTTAGTTTGCTGTGCTTTTGGCTATTTTTCAACACGTCTATTCAGTGGGAACATACCCCTACAGGGTTATTTAAAATGGATGGTGGTCACTTTCGGTGTGTTATTCAACACCCAAATGCTCTCGTGCCGATCTGTGACCCACAAACGCATTATTTAATAATCAGTACAACTCGTTCCATTTTCTCATTCCTTTCGGAATAACAAGTAGAAGCAGCCAGCCTATTGGTCCAGAAGAACATGTGACCACGCGGTGAGTAACTTTAAGTCAGATTTTGCCTGTATTTCATCAATATTCATACAAAATGGTGAACGGAGCAAGGGGTGTGATGTGTAACTGGTCACATAGCGACACCTAGTGGTCGGATTTTGAACTGGCGTGCGGTTTGTGTGTTTTGTGTGCTCAGACTTCGGTCCACTACCAAAGTTGGCATAGGCAACAATAAGGCACCGGAAGTGACCTGCAGAGGCGCGGGACAAAATTACTCCCCCCAGTGTTTCGCATGTAAACTCGTCTATTCTGCGTCCTCTCCCCGTTTCTCACCGTTGGCGTTAGTAGATGAGCCATGCTGTGTGACCTATACTAATAAGCATCCAGTGGATTCCCCTCAACTTCGTGGGACATGAATCTACTTCCACCTCGCTCACCTTCCAACCTTACAGTGCACTGGATCTTTAGTGGACTTGCTTACTGAGCCTGCGCCAATTCAAGCCAAGTTCCCACAATAGCAATGCCTAATAGGCTTTAAGCCCTAGGAGAGTGTTGTTTGAACTCTCACAAAACGCCAGAGCTACTGGCAGAATAACGTGAGCATGAATGGAGGCTCACGAGAATAATAATTTAGATCAATACAGACAGACCGCATATGCAACTCGATTCGATCGGGCCGACCAGCTGATCTCATAAACATGAAGGAATGAATCCGTACGAAAGTATAGCGACGTGAGACGGTCGCAACTCGTTGTTGTGTTTTAATCCCTTACCAGCCGGCCCTTCTCCAACAATGAGGATTGGAGAAGAGACTACAGAGTTATTGAGTTGCACATCACGGTAGCTGCATTGACGAAGCAAATGCACGTACAGACAGGTGTGGAAAAGATCACATGTAATACTAACACCTGCCTGTCGGCAGAAACCGCAATCGCTTGGGCAGAGTAATTAACCATTGGATGTTGAAATAGAAAATACTCAGCTTCTGGTCCACGTGTCATATCAATGCACAGTTTTCTTCTACTCCCTCTGAAGACAGTAGTACAAAAAAGTTATTTGGTTTGTAGCTGTAACGAATGGAAATCCCAAGATATGACCAGACGAAAAAGCATGTTTACCCCATTGAGTAAAAAACTATGTTAATTTACTGAACAAGTGAAGGCAATTAACAGTCAATATCTGAAAATACAATCAAAAAAGTCAGCTGGATAGAGTAGAGAATCCCCAGAACATAAGAATCCAAACCTCAAATTGATACGACACTCTCAGTCCAACTTACATCCTTTTTTGTGGTGGTTACAATAGCTTTTTTCATTCATTTTACTATAATTGTACAATAAATGCTGTCATTTTCCCAAATCCATCTTGACATGTTTTTTTGTCTTTGGAATAACCCAAAGAATGGAAAAATAACTGTCTTCAAGCATTAACATTCAGAGCACATTTCGTGACAGAGCCCCCCCTACTATTAGTGTAAAAATAAGAAAAGCATACATGAATAATAATTGTCCATGTAGTGAAAAAAATAATGGTACACTTTCTATAAAGTCTCTTCTTTCTTGGATATGGGACAACAGTGCAAAATGTATGGACTAATAGAAAACAGCCAAATCTTCCTCCAATCGCAAACAAGGAGTGAAAATATAAAATACAAGAATTTGGTAAAAGAATACATTGTTCACATCAAAATCAACATTTGTGTTTCCTTAAAATAGATGAATGCATTGCAGCATTGTAGGTGTATTGTGAGGGCAACTTTAAACTGGCTAGTGGTCTCGTCGCCGTGGGTGGAATGGAGGAACATCTGCGGACAGAGCTGTTCTGAGCACCAATCCACGTGGCGAGTAGTGGTATAAAGACATGGCAAAATAGTTTCGGCTCGGATCGCACAACAAGTGCCTTTAACATGTTTTTAAATCCTGGGCCGTGTCTTTTGCGATGCCTCAGTAATCTATCCGTTTTTTGTCCTTGCAGCGACAGACCGCGTGAAAGGTTTTTGTAGCCATCTTTAGCCGCTACTCCTACGAGTATAACACACCGTCCCCGTTCCACTGGATGTTCGTTGGGCTACTATCCTTTAGCGATATAGCACCAGAACACAATTTGCAGCGCGGTGTAACCAAGTAGTTTCAAAGCCGATCCAATTCCACACAATAGATTTGAAGTGCCATATCGCTCGGAACGAGATCAGTGCTGCCTGCATATATGCGTCACCCCACAAGGTGCTACCGTAAATACAAGGGTGATTTCACTGTATTTGCCATCCTCTGAACAAATAATTCAGATTTTGATTTCAAATTGATTTATCGTGCAGGTCTACTAAGAAGTTATTGTTGCATGAGCTTTGTGTTTCTTCTGATTCGTTGCTCTTTGCACTAGCACCGAAAATAATTCGTAGTCTGTGACTTGTTCATTGACAATGGCAATAAAGATGATTTCTGCTTCTGATTAAAGGTGGCCATCAATCGGCAGAACCCTAGCGTTGCTGTAGCAACCACATCACAGAGCCCCAGCATCAGGACCACACATCAGCTGAACGCAGAGAGCTCGGCAGCTCTGGGAGAGTGTCAGCGAGCGCTGATCGCCGTGTCCAGCGTGGCAGCCCTCAGCGTAGCCGCGCTGATCCTGCTCGCCTTCCACCACATCCAACAGCGCTGCCGTCAGTGCTGTCGCAAGCGCACAGTGCTGTCGCATAGCACTGCCTCAGCACCTCTGTCTCCCCCTGCGGGAGATCCTGGGAACTGCTGTTGTCACTGCAGCGGGCGGTCTCGTGCCAATGGAAGCATGCGCAGTAATGGGCGGGATTAATGTCCTGTAATGGGTGAAAATATTTTGAAAATTATACAAATGGCTGCTGGCACTACACGCTCATACGAACGCCAGTCCGAGTAGAAATAGTAAGTCATGAAGACAGTTTGGGTGCAGCAGAACGGTCTGGTGAAATCCCAGAGAGTAATATAACTTCCAGTGTCAGTCACTGTATGGTGTTTTAAACCTTTTTTGACGCGGTCTTTCCAGTAGTAACACATGCTCGTTGTGTTATTAAAAAATGTTATCGTGTGGATCTGTGCCTCACACACTCGCATTTTATCATTTGCACAATCTGCTGCACCGAATCATCTGTCGGCATGTGCTTATGCGTGAATGCAGTCATCCCATTGGTACAGAAGAACATGTGACCAGATCTGAGGAACTTAGAGATCCGAAGCACCTGGCGCTGGAGGAAGCTTTGGAACATTGGGAACACTCAGCTTAGGAGAGGAAAAGAGCTTGCTTTGGTTCTGGACGGAGACAAAGACAACACCGGGAAACGGCGGAGGGGCCCGGTAGTGTCCTCTGTGCAGCGGCTGCTGGATGGATCTTCGTGATGCTTGAGAGCAGGACTCCGAACCGGTTGAAGGAACGACAACGAAAACCGAAAACAAACAAAATGTTATGGAATTTTACGTCGAGCAAAAACGGTAACGAAAAAAGGTTTCTTCAACTGTTCCGGAACAGAAACGGAACGTTACAGAACCCACAAAACCGGTTAAAAACGTTTTTTTTTGTTCTCTATATATTTTAACATATCTTACGTCTGTGAGACTATTTCTGGTTGTGCATCCAGTCAACTTTCACCGTCAGTCATCAAGCCCCATGAATCTGGGGCTCCATCTTGTGGACAGACGAGGAAGCGAACGTAAAGGTGTTTTAAACCCGGTTTCACGTTAATACTGTTGCACTGAAGTTTGAAAGACCACCAAATACATGTTCTATAAACTATATCAAAACATAACATTGCATAATATAAGGAACTTTAAGAACAAAGTCCTTGCGTTTCGAATGGTTCCGAGAACAAAAACGTTAAACATAGGCCTACCTGAACCATTTGGAACGGAACGTTTTAAAAATAATTTCGTTTTCAAGCCCTGCTTTTTTGTGTCCTTTCTGTCATCTGCATGTATGATATAATGTAGCAGCCTGAACTGTCCAAATTGTCAATTTTCCCTCGG
>OMKY01208291.1:0-13008 GCA_900302395.1 Bregmaceros cantori
CGCACATGGAATTTTAGTTGGGCTTGAAACAACTCTCTCAAGATCAACAGGTAAGGTTGATCTTGAGAGAATGCGTCCGCAGAAAACAGCGTTATTTTTGCCGACGATGATTTTAGAAAACAGCGTTATTTTTGCCGACGATGATTTTTTGCCGACGATGAGTCACATATGAAGCGGCCTATGATGCGGCCCTGTGATGTGTATTATTGTAATGTAAATAAAATACAGAAAGTAGATGCGTGGGTAGTTTCATTATATTTATGGAAAGCATATTTGTTTATATTATTATTATTATTATTGGTAATGATGAACAAAGCCAACACAAAAAGAAATAAGAGCAGCACATATGTGGCTTCGGCATAGAATCAGCACATGTAACATGTCAACACCTCAAGCAGGGCTGCCCCGTGCATTCAGTACCATCACTGCGCATGGGAAGAAACTGTTTCTCAGTCTAGAGGTCTTAGTACGCTGGGCTCTGTAGCACCTTCCCGAGTTGCTCCAGTTGTTCCATTATGTAGCCTGTTCTCTTGTACATCTCAACATCTCTGGAGCATTTCTTCATCCACTTTGTCGACCAATACTCAAATACAATACTCATATTGTTTGAGTGCTGTTTGTACTCTACTTGTTTTTCAATAGTTTTTTGTAGTCTTCCTCTACACATTTGTAGAAAAATAAGATGATTTTTTTTGCTTGAATTGTACTCAGAGTAACAGTAAAAGCACCATTTCAAAATTTACTTAAGTAAAAGTACAAAATCACTTCATTTAAAATGTAATGAGTAAAATGAGTAAAAGTTACTTTCAATTATTTCATGCAACAATCTAAAAGTCAATGTCTTTTTCTCCGTTAAAGGAGTTTTCACATTGACAACCTTTAATCTGATTTTATTACCTAAATGATTGACTGAAACGATTTTCAACTAGGCCGAGATCAAGACTGACTGAAAGTCTTGATCTCCTTTTTCTTCTTTTTTCTTCTTTCTTCTCTCTTCTTTCCAGTCCTCCGTTAAAGGAGTTCTGTAAACAACCCCAAATTACTGTCCTTAACCGCGAAATCAAGGTTGGGGGGTAGTTAGGTAAAGAGCTGCTATACTCCTTGAATCTAATACTAAAAACGTAATCACTTTTGTGAAGCGCCTTGAGGCGGCTTCGGCTGCGATTTTGGCGCTATATAAAAATCTGTTGAGTTGAGTTGAGTTGAGCAACAAAAAAAAGCATGAGTCATGATTTATATTTTTTTTTAAATGCCCTCCAAGAATGCAGACCTCCACCAAGGAACTATTTTTATTTTTACATTAAGCTATGTTACACCCATTTTAGTTTTAGATTTGTACACTAGCAATAGTGAAAGAATTTTTTTAAAAAATCCTGGTTCCGCTTTGTGATCCGGATCACTACGACAATTTAATCACTTGTTGCTTGGATCATTTTCAACAACTTCCAAAGTCTCAGAGGCTATAGGGTGAGTAGTAACCTCTTCATTGGTCTTTCCCTCCTCCATGGTCTCGACTCTCGAGATTGGTCCACCCGTTTAGGGACGATGTCTGCCTGATTTTCCCAGACCCAATGTACCGGGACTGGGAATGGGATGCACCGGTCACATTCTTTTGCTCCCGATCCTCTGATTTTAAGGATTGGCCGATCCCAATCCCGGTACCGAGTCCCAATATCGAGTCCGGATACTGCAAAAATAACTTGGTTTTAACGTTTTATTAAATGTGTTAATGCTGTATTTCACGTAGTAAAAGCATAAACACATTATTAATATATTTTGGGAATATTCGAGCGGAACGCCCGCCGCTACGGGTGTCCATTGACACTACTGTCGACACCGCTGAGCTGAGCGCGGGTGCCAGGGACACCCCGCACTTCTGCGATGGGGCAGCAGCAGCAATGAGCAGTGGCCACTCATTGGGGACCGGATCGTACTGCCTAGCGAGGTGCGAAGCGTGGATGATGTGTTGGTTCTGGCTCGACAGGCTGCATAGGAGTTTCATATATATGACTGATTGACTTGGATGATTATCTGATTATTCTCGGGTATTGATAATTATTTAACAAATATATATGTTAATTAGTGTCAGGGCTTGAAAACTAAATTATTTTTCGAACGTTCCATTCGGAACGCTTCACGCAGGCCTATGTTTAACGCTTTCGTTCTCGGAACCGTTCCGCCACCGAAATATCGGTCCTGAACCGGTTCGGAACACAAACATTTTGTTCGTTCTTTAAGTTCCTAATTTTGTGCAATGTTGAGTTTAAATATAGTTTATACAAAATATATTTGGTGGAATTTCAAACTTCAGTGCAACTGTATTAACATGAAAACCGGGTTTAAAACGCCATTACCTTCACTTCCTCGCTGTCTACAAGATGGAGCCTCAGATGCATGGGGCTTGATGACTGACAGTGAAAGTGGAAGGAAAATAGTCTCCCAGACATAGGATATGTTAAAATGTATAGAGTACAGAAAAAAACGTTTTTAACCGGTTTTGTGGATTTCAGAATGTTCCGTTTCTGTTCCGAAACAGTCGAATAAATATTTTTTCGTTTCCGTTTCCGCTCCTCATAAAATTTCGTAAAATTCTGTTTGTTTTCGCTTTCCGTTTTCGTTCCATGAACCGGTTCGGAGCTCTGATTAGTGTACTATTTTTGTGTACTAATTAGTGTCATTTCACTTCAATAGTAGTGGTGAACTTTGAATCCCTCATACCCCTGAATTCATTTTAAACTTGCATTGTCCTCAGAAGTCCTTAGCTAGGCTATAAAAGGCTACACGTGGCTTCCTCTCCGACGCCATCACTCCAGCTGTCGTTTGTGTGATTTTTCTTCCTTTTTTCCCCTCTACGACAAATACATGCATAATCCATGTTCCCCCACCCCCACCACCCTCCATCACCACCGAGAATACACTCCATTATTGAAATAGTGTATCTAAAAATAGGGGCGGGAAAGGGGGAGAATAATAAGGGCGTCGTGTCTGTGCAAGACGTAAGACATGAGCAGAAGCAGAGACACTGAAGACGTCTTCAGTTGAAGACGCGCTGTGCGGTGATCCAATTATTAGGGTATCATATAACTTCGACTGACAGCTGGGGAGGGGCCACCGCTACCCTGTGCAGAGTACACGAGGTGTAATCGTTGGTAATAATCACCAGGTAATGTTTTACAACAACGTTTGTTAGTTAAAGTTGTTTTTTTTGTCGACTCAACATTTTTTGTTTGTGCGTAGGCTCCTAAATTTGCTGGGGAAAACCGCGGTGAAAATATATTGGGTTTAAATATATTTCAAAAATCAACGAAAGTAACGCCTTTCTGTACGCTCTGGCGCATCAACGGCTAGGCTAGGGTTAAATAGAAAAATGTGGAAGTGATTAGTTATCTAAGCTCAATATGCTAAGAAACATATTTTAGTATGCTTTTTCAGTGGCATTTTCCATTAACACTACTTTTCCATTGTTGCATACAAGCTGGTATTATACTCCAAAGAAAGTAGAAAACCAGGTAAAACTGGGTAAACTGATTCAACACACATTAAAAACATTGCATAAACCGTACGTAATGTTTCTAATGGAGTGTATACAAATTATGCCCTAATGGTTTAGGTCTTTAGGATACTATTTACATAATTTCATTAATTCAAATTGCATAACATAGCCTGCAAATGCAAGCATAGCTAGTTAGCTCTATATTACGACAGAATATAACAGAAGGGTTGAAGGTTTTTACGTCCTTCAGCACAATACCCACTCACAGAGGACCAGAAAGGTGGATGTAACCTGCTTGCATGTTGAGAAATGTGCACGGTGCCATGTCCTTGTATAATGAGCGTTTGAGAGACACCTGATGTTTGAGGTCATTACAACTGCCAGGACTGGCCTCTGAACGGTCCACCTTAAATCAACACCGGTACGTCTCAGAGGAGTCGCCTCTTTAAATCATGACCTCCCTGCAATGACCTACGGGCTCGGGCAGTCGTTGATGCCATTAGATTACGTTTGTCCGTTGAGACCACACATTTTTTATTCCATCGTCTCTCTGACCCAATTACCCTGATGACAGAAAACATATCCTCATCTTCGTAATGATATTGTGAGAAATACGGGCAGCTACTGTGTGATACTGAATGAGCAAGAGGCTAAGTTCAGAGAATGTTCAAGAACACCATATTTATAACGGTGGATACAATGTTTCTTATGGTTCCCTTTCGATGTGCTGACTGGTCCATGCTCACACTAGCACACATCACCGCTGGTCACCATCTCCCATAATGCACCGTGGCCCACCACTCATTATATATTCAACTCATTTTGGGTGTCAAACTCATTTCAGTTCAGAAGCGGCATTGGGGAAAATCTATTTCCAGGTGGGCCGGTCTGGTAAAGTAATTACATAACTGTTGCCACTGTGTCCTTGTCTAGCACCTAGACCAAGAAAAATTCCTAGTCTGTGATGTTGTATCATTGACAATGGCAATACACTTCATTCGGATTCTGTATGAACATTTACTTTCTGTGTATAACCTGCTGCTTGCTCTGTATACACTGTTGTGTGCTGTCTTTAAACTGCTGCTTGCTGTGTATACATTGTTGCCTGCTGTGTAGAAACTGCTGCTCGCTGTATATAAACTGTTGCTTGCTGTGAATAAATTGTTGCCTGTTGTGTAGAAACTGCTGCTTGCTGTATATAAACTGTTGCTTGCTGTGTAGAAACTGTTGCTTGCTGTGTAGAAACCGTTGCTTTCTGTGTAGAAACAGTTGTTTCTTGTGAAGAAACTTGCTTGCTATGTAGAAATTGTTGCTTGCTGTGTAGAAACCGTTTCCTGCTGTGTAGAAACCGTTGTTTCTTGTGCAGAAACTGTTGCTTGCTGTGTAGAAACTGTTGCTTGCTGTTTAGAAACTGTTGTTTCTTGTGAAGAAATTTGCTTGCTATGTATAAATTGTTGCTTGCTTTGTAGAAACCGTTGCTTGCTGTGTAGAAACCGTTGTTTCTTGTGAAGAAATGTGTTTGCTTGTATAAATTGTTGCTTGCTGTGTAGAAATTGTGGCTTGTTGTGTAGAAACTGCTGCTTGCTGCGTAGAAACCATTGATTGCTGTGTATAAAGTGTTGCATGCTCTGTATAAACTGCCGCTTGCTGTGTAGAAACTGTTGCTTGCTGTGTAGAAACCATTGATTGCTGTGTATAAAGTGTTGCTTGCTCTGTATAAACTGTTGCTTGCTGTGTAGAAATTGTGAAACCATTGATTGCTGTGTATAAAGTGTTGCTTGCTCCATTTAAACTGCTGCTTGCTGTGTATAAACCGCTTCTTGTGTAAATGAAAATCCAGTTGTTCTCAGTACCCCAAGCAAAAAACAAAACAAAACAAAAAATTCCACGCCTCGAACACTGGGGTCTGAATCCCACTAGAGAGCCACTTGGTGGCTAAAGAGACTAATGGCTGTTATGAGAAGGAGCTGTTCCCATCTCAGTTGTGCTTTTTAAGACGGTGGGTAGCGGAGGAGCTAACCAGATAGCCGTGTCCATTAAGGTCCGACCCGCAGCTTATTGCATTACCCAGAGGAAAACGGGCTTACAATGACAGGCTGCGGGTTAGTACCGGAAGTCCGACGAGACTATCCGACCTCCAATCAGGCAATTAGTAATTGTTGCACGAAGCAAGCTGGTGGTGTCCAATCAGAGACCTGTGGTGTCCGGACAGAGCCTCTGTATCCAGAGAGGTGGTCAGTAGGATCAGTAATAATAGACAAAAGCAGTAAATATGTACATGGGTTTTATGTCCACCCAAAAACTGTATCAACAGGCAACACCAAAGCCGTCTTAAGCAGGCAACAGAAGACACGACTACTCACTTCGACTGCCAGAGAAGAATTGATTTTAATGACAGGTCACATGCGGTCTAGCCAACTGTGACATCACAATAACCAGCCAGACATTTCCAGTACACCAGTCACCAACAAAGCCAATTGTATTAATGTATTTTAAGATTTCCCCTGGGGCATCCAGCAAAAGCAACAAGCTTCACTTCTAGAGCCAGAGAGCGATCAAGACACCAAGGCCCCACCAATGTAAAGGCCCTGGCTCTCAAGGTTAATGCACCAATACCAACGTTATAGAAAGATTTCAAACTTTAATTTAAATGAACAATATACATTATCATCATCATAAACACTCCAGTAGTCTGGCTGACCGTTGGGGCGCCACTAAAGACTTTACAACCAGCTCACTCCACCTCTCTCTGTCCTCGGCCACTCGCATGGTGTCACTCAAGCTGCAACTTGTCCAGAATTTCAATAAAATCATTTTGTTCTTGAACTTGAGTTAAATGCAGAGCCTCATGGAACATTAAAGTAACTATTTTTTTAGTAAGAAACTAATCTAGGGCTATGGAATAAGTAATGTGTTAGATTAATTTAGCTCAGGGAAGTTTCTACAGTTCCTAGATAGTCATCGTTACAACCCTGCCATGCATTTTAATTTCATGTCGATTGTGTATATTCTACTGTTATGGAAATGTGACTAGTAGAGTCACGCCTCCATTGTCCTGATTGGCTACAAGCTGTGACATCATTGGATGTCCCCACCCATCAGCTATAAATCAGTGATACTTCCTGATGGAGTTGTTCGGCCATGTTTTCCTGCTTAGCTCATAGCTTAGCTTAGCTAGCCGATACCCGGCTAATGTCCAGTATAGCTTAATAAATGAACCCTTTAGACATATTCTCGTGTCAAGACTGGTCATTTCCTCTACGTGGACACCTTATCTGAGCTGCCATTACACTACTTACTAGTGTATTTGTTTTGTTTTTCTCCTCCTCTTCCTTTTTCTTCTTTCATTTTTGGTTTTCACGAAAGGTAGATTCGCTTCATGATGCCACAGGCATCATGGGAATCATGCCAGAACCAACAAATTGTCTACACATTGCACACAACTAGAACCAACATTGGATCCACCCCCAATCAGAGGCAGAGCTTGTACCAGACTGGAGTACACAGACAGCTGGTGTATGTCATGATTGTCATCGATGCGCTAACAAAGTTCTCCGTATTCATAAGTGGTAAGAGACCATGTTCTAACTAAACTAAAGTCAACGTTAGCTATTCTGTCCGCTGCCCGCTGGTCTGATGATGGTGATGATGGTCTTCTGTTTATGTTGTTTAATGGCAATCGACAATGTTGATAATCAGCGGGCGCTTCCTACTCCAGGTCACTTGTCACGCCTACTTTGCTGTCATTGGATAACTGCCACACCCTTTTTTAGATACGCTCTGCACCAGACCCAATGTGTTGATATGGACGACTATTGAAGGTGAGGAGGGGGCGTGGGGGGTGGAGACACTGGCTGAGAGCATGCGCACTCCCGTGATGCACACATGTAGGGCGAGTGAGCATAGTGGGTTTATTTGATTTCCTGCTCAAAACTAATGCCATTTTTAAATGCTGTCATATTGCTAGCTCGATAATGACACATATTTCGCCCAAGCTCACTCCTTGAAATGTTCCACCGAGGTTTGGAAAATTGTGTGCGGCTGTCAACAGATTAGATTCGTTTCAAACATTTACATAGCCATCTCGTACAAATTAGCACAGCTAATTTGTACGAGATGGCATGCCACTTCAAGGCATGCCAAATCAGCTGAGGAGTGACAGAACCCAACTCGAAGCAGACACTGGCGGGGGTTTTACTTTTGGGTGTACTTTCAAGTTTAGCTAATACCCACCAAGAAGTTGCATAGTGAACCTTTAATATCCTCCCGGTAAATAAGCTTCAGATTAAAAAGGAGACCATATCTGGTGTTATTAGCAGAGCTTTTATTTCACTAGTGTGAAAATACCACATAACCAACGTCACATTCAACAGATTGGACAAAAACATTATTGCAAACTCATTATGACAACAGTTACTATGACGACACAACGCCATCAATTGGATTGACAATGCAACACTGAATGGAGAACGGCAAAAAACACACACACGCATTTGTTCACACACACACACACACACACGACAAATCACGCACACCCAAACTCGCTACTACTAAACATTACATACAAAAATACAATCACAGTACATCATTACATAGAAAATATGCACATATAATTTACATATAAAAATAGACAACATATTTCCATCAACTCCAATTGTATATACTTGTATGCGCTATACACATACATATAATCATCCTTATCATCTTTGCACGTGGAATTTCTCAGTAGTAGATTCGCTGCGTAGTTGGGCCTTCATAATCTACGGATACCATCTGCAGTTTACTCGCGTCTTAGAAACTGCTACGAAAGGGGCAATAAATAAGTACAAGAAATTGTGGCATGTCCAACCGTTAAGTACCAATACTAATAATAGTAATACATTTTTCTTGGAAAAGCGTGAATTGGACACAGGCAATATTTCCAATGTTTTAGGATGTCCACCACAACCAAAGGCGCATCTTGTCACTGCTCTTGCACTGTCAATTGCACCCCCCCCACCTCCCTGCCCCCACTTTTCTCAGGGCTCCGTAGATCTATCCATATCCATAGTTCCCGGTTAGTGCCCTTAGGGCTATATTTATGTTTATTTTATGTGTGTTTGCATTGTTGTATTTGGGTCATAGCATTTTCTTTTGTCCTTTCTGTAGTCTGCAGACCTAATAATTCTTATTGTGTTTGTTTTTTGTTTTGTTGTGAGAGTTTGCCTCAGAATTTGATAACTTTTGGCGCATTCTGTAGTGTTGCTACTGTCTGGAGACAATTAAACTCGTTCAGCGCCATCCTTTTTTTTGTTTGGTAACAGGGGAGGATGAGAGAGAGGGAGTCGGGAAAGCAGAGCTGCAGCACATGTCAGTGAGGGGAAGCAAACTCACAATGCCGCAGGCATGAAATACACATGCGGGTGTCTAACCGACCGCGCCAAAGAGCCAGCACAGTGGCAACCGCTTTAACACAAGAAATGTGCACTGATGTTTGAAGGTGCACCATATATTCTCCACAAATCATATCTGAATACAACAGCTCATAATGCAAAGAAGCGGATCTCTACTTTCTAGGAGAAATTGTGACCACAATTTTCTTCATTTGACGTCTTCGACAATAAGTATGTTTTCTGTAGGACATCTATGAAAGTCAGTGGGGCTCAAAAAGTTGATCAGGCATTTAGATTTGCTCCAAGAATATTTATAGTAGGATTTGGTTGACAACACCATAATGAAAGACTCAACATCAAAGATGGATTATGCTGTCACACTGGACAGTGGAATGGATGAGAAAATGGCAGAAAAACAAATTCTTCTAAAAAGAGGGTCAGATTGTGAAGCAACAGAGTTGCTTTACATTGTCACTAATTGTTGTACAATTAGAACCATATGCAAGTAATAGTGAGTTGATAGTCTCACGCCCCTCAGTCACATGGTACTGATGAGGGATGGTGCTGACACTGTTGTCACAATTGTCTTATTCTTTCATTGTTACTGTGGGCAACGCTGATTTTGCCCGCACAGCACAACAACAAATAGAAATGTTCGCCCCCTGAAGGGTCTGGGTGGTACTACATAAACAGCTACTGCATCCATTTTTTTGTGGCTGTGAGTGCGGTGGCGTACCTTACTGCAATCACACCGACACACACATCAGCCGTGATTATTCGTCAAGTTGCACTTTCAAGCCACACTATCAAGTCTCATTGAATAATAAAACGCATATTATTATGGTTATACCGCACGGCTGTCACGGCCACTAATTATGGCTCCCCGAGCATGGTGGTTGAAGTAATCACAAATCCAAAAATTAACTAATCATTAAGAGGTGACCAATAAACAAAAACACATGTCATAAAATAATTAATCTGCGTAATAAAACGTAACACAATGGGAATGACGTTTAAAAATGTAACACTTGACTATATTACAGTACTTTTACTGTAGTATCCTCATTTTCCATTAGGTGTTATGAAAACTATACAAATAGTTTTTTGTAATCAAGGTATGTCAGACGATGTTATATGATACAAAATTGTGGTAATATATTCAGTGTCTGTTTTGAAACATTTATATAGTCATGAAATAAACATTACAATACATCTTTACTAACGCCAAAACAAATTATTGAGGACTCCAGTCCTGCACCTTGTGAACAACCCTGTTTAGCAAAATGACATTTGTGTAGGTGCGTGTTCTTGTTTCAGGGTATTGCGTGGTGAGGATGAAAACAAACACGCGAATGAAAGCAAGTCTCAATCCGTCTTTCTTAATTATTTCTGCTGCCGCACGGACTTTGCAGCGGGAAAAAGTCTCGAGTGGAATTCCTTGACTTTCGTGAGAACGTCATAATAAACAAATCATTGTGTGATTCACAACACCAGATCGACTAGTACGCAATTAAGTGAACATTAATTTAACGTGTGCCTGCGCGACGACCACGCAGACGCGCTGTTTTACAGAGCAATGGCGACACACCGTGGCCTTCCATGGTCATTACATTGATCTAATATATATTACATTTATATTGCCTATTTGAAGGGACATTACAGTTATAGTTTCCACAAAAACAAATTTGATACGTGTCTGGGAAGACAAATCGGTACGATCGTACAAACGAGTTCCTTTGGCTTTGATAATTCGAAGTACAAAGAAAATCATAAACTCCACAAAAGAATAAATAATCAATGCAAGGTTATTTGGGTAAATTGTAAATTGTAAAATTCCAAATTACCAAATTCACTCAGCAAACTACTGCTCAAAAATAGTATTCTTACGATGTCCATTCAGGGCGTCAATGCTGCTTCAACGAAACAGCAAAAATATTGGTCTTCACACGATTGTTCATGGTAGAACTTGAGCGTTTGTGATTCAGCGCCACTCCGGCACTCTTCATGACATGTCTTGATTCTAAAGCCTTTCTCAAAGGCAATTATGTATAATATACAGCACCCCCTAGTGGCTACAAGTACAACCATAAAGACATAATACACTATCGACTGTATGCATAATATGCACAAATTCCTTTTCACTCAGTTTTGATGCCCGAATTCTCCAAGTAAGGCGCTAAGCGCCAAAAGGGATTCAAAGAGGCAACCAATGTGTGTGTGTGTGTGTGTGTGTGTGTGTTGTGTATGTGTGTGTCTGAATATATTTTCTTTCCCCCAATCCATCCCGTATAAGTCTTTGGTATTTCAAGCCCCTGGTCTCCTACTTTAGAGGGAGACACTCTACCGCAAGGACTGAGGAAGACAACCAGCACCTTGCATTAAATGGGATTATTTGTATGTTGATGATTTAACATCGAGCTCCATCTCTGGCAGGACATGATAGTTAAGAAGCTTGCTGCTCACCCCTCATTTTTCCTAAATTATCCAGGTGCACCCCCTCAGCTGATTAACTCTCTCCCCTAGCGATTGGCCGGACAGCTTCAGTACGCCCAATGAACTCTACCCGCTCCTAAACATTGTACTGCTTTGTTTTGCTATACACCACCTTCTCTTGCTCCACCTAAACAGGATGGAAAAGTGTCGTGTATGATGTGACATGTTCTCTTGTCACGTCGCTAGGCTCTGTTCATGGGGGCGTTAGCTATCTCACCCTGCGTGCTGGGGTGAGAATCCCCTAAACTACTGCAGCCTTCTCACCCTGCGTGATAGGGTGAAAATTTTCTATACTGTTGCTGCTCCCTGAATTAGTGCTTTTCCATGGTACTCATGGAAATAGGGGAGTTCCGAACAGTACACTAATTTCAATAAAAGAGCTGCTTCTTAATCTTCCGTTGTGTTTCTTCACTAAAATGGTTCTGACAGAAATATATATTGTTATATACAGTAAATATATTTACTCTACTAGAAATGAGAAGTGCCTTTGAGTATGTACAGGCTTTTTCATTAGAGCTTATCTCGACATTCCCACAGCAGCTGTTTTTCGACTCCCTTTTCTTATACAATAACGCTGTGTGCCTTTATCTAACACCTGTTGATGCTGCAAGGCCTTGAAACAAACAATGGACAGAAGTCTTTCAACCTGACTAGGATCTCGCTCATCACAAGATCAGGACTCTCTCACTCACTCCGTGTTGCTCCATTTTCTACATTTGATGTGATTGGACAAATGTATTACCCACAGTCCATTGCTCTATTCTGATTGGTTGAGAGTTTCTCTCCATATACCATATATCCTCTCTATTGTTCAATGTAACAAACATTTTCACACACACCACGCACCATTATTATGCTGTCTCTACCAGCAGCACAGCAGTTATGGCTCGTCCTCAGGTGAGTCAAAGTTCTGGTATCCGGTCTTGGTGGCAGTGCCGTAGTTGATGCTGCTGCCGCTCATCTCGTGCTGGGTCCGGTGGGCAGGGCTGGCGGACTGGGCGTCGGCCGCTGCCGTGACCTTCGGTGCTCCTGCGGCGAGGATGAAGCGCTGTTCGTCCTGGTCCGGGTCGAGATTCGAGGCGTCCTTGGGCAGGCCCTTTGGCGAGGATTGATAATGGGATAGTGGGTTATTTGAAACATTATTTGAACCCCCAAACCCTAGCCTCCTAAATCTGAACTAACCCTCCCAAAATGACCGGATCATCGCACAGCACATCACAGGGCATTTAAACGCATAAGATATCCAACTGGCGTGGGTGGTGGTGGGGTGGGGCAGTTCGCAGATTTCATGCAGAAGGATGTTCTTCGCTTAAAATTATTTCGACAGAATACATTTGATAATTTCGTTAATTTATTATTTTTATCTATCTGTCGCATTAATCAGAGTCCCTACCCGATTAAAGTTCTATGTCCCATTGGTGTGAGTGTGTTCATGTGTTATCCGTCTCACCTTGCGGTATGAAGAGGCGAGCGCGTTGGACCCATCCGACATCAGGCGGAAGTGTCGTGCCACAAAGACCACAGGCAGGGGGAGCATGGCCACAGTGATGAGGGTGTAGGCCACGACCAGAGCCCATGTCGGGTATGTCTGGAATCGCTCTGCACCCTGGGATGCGTGAACAAATATATACATACACACACATATATATA
>OMKY01208299.1:0-11078 GCA_900302395.1 Bregmaceros cantori
TTGGATTCCTGTCCCAGGACATCCGTTTCATCAGCAAATCAAAAGGCAAACATAGAACAATTGCAGCACAAACACTTGTGCGAAAAGGTATGAAATAAACAACAGTGTACAGGCAAGCAAGTCTCTGAACACAGGTAAATAACACTAAGTATAAAGAGTCTTGTGAGGAGTACTCATCTCAAGCAGTAGGGCTCGTGATCCAGCGGAACCGATCTTGAGACGGAGGGATCGTTCCTGCAGTAGTAGACAGCCTCAGGTTACCAGACGGCTAACTGGCTAACGGCTAATCAGGTAAGCAGGAGACGACTAGGTACACACACTAACTAACTGAACACATAAACTTGTCTACCTAGAAACTAACCTAAGTAGAACTTGGACGCTGCGTCGAGCTGGCGCCCGACGCCCCCTTATGAAGGGGGAGACCGCCAATCAGGGAACCGCTCCGGAGACGAGATCGATACGCTCCAGCTGTGCTGGTGCGGTCCGCGGACGAACCCGGCGCCTGGGTGCCGCCCGTGGACGAGCGGCTCCTGACAGTATTAACGTGAAAACCGGCTGTGAAACGCCATTACATTCACTTCCTTGTCTGTCCACAAAATGGAGCCCCAGATGTGGGGCTTGATGACTGACAGTGAAAGTTGGATGGACAACCGGAAATAGTCTACCAGACATAGCATATGTTAAAATATATAGAGAACAGGAAAAAAAAAAAAAACGTTTTAACAGGTTTTGTGGATTTTATAATGTTCCGTTTCCGGTCCTTATAAAATTCCATAAAATTCTGTTTGTTTTCGGTTTTTGTTTTCGTTCCTTGACCGGTTCAGAGCCCTGCAGTGGAGGCAATTGACGTGGTGGCGGCGGTGTTACATCCCGTATGCTCCATGTTTCGGAGATACAGCTACCAGTCGGATCATTCCATTCCTTCCTCTTGCTCCTCACCTTCCCTCCTGTTCCTGACTCGCACCAGTTCAACCTTCCACCTATCGACTGGGGTCTGCCTAGCGTAGAGAACAGATCAATGCATCCACCTGGATGACCTTCGTTTAAATCTCAACACATTACAAGGATTAGCCTTCATGTTGTACCTTATTGATAGGAACGTTTCCTTTCAATCTTCATTTTGCAATCAACTGCCTGTGTAAGTATGTGCCTGTGTGCGCGATTACTTCATTTACACACACAGTATGCTTGTCTGTGTGTGAGTGTGTAGGTATGTATGTGTGTGTGTGTTTGTAGTTAACTATAAGCGTGTGTTCTGTGTGTGTGTGTGTATGTTTCAATGTTTGAAACTATCATGTTTGAAAAAAAAAAAACCCTGTGAAAATGTAAATATTGAAATAATTATCTACCGTCACTAAGAATTGTTTATTTTCTGCAGAACTGACTCCTTTGTGCCAGTCGATTCAGCACACTGTCTATCCTTCCCTTGGATTAGGCGTTAGCTTCAGGTTTACGACACAAGCCCTCCAGTTTCTGTGCCTTCCCACATAGGATTACATGGAATTAGGGTATTTGAAAACTTAAAACCGTTTAACACAATTACAAATAATAATAATAGGAAAAGCTACAAACACTTGAGGTGCTGCAACTTCATTGTTTGGCCCCTAAAAAAACAACAACAACAACAACACATGCTCATCAGATTCCACAATCACAATAGTCCAGTCACTGATCCTCTAAAGTAGTGCTATTCAACTGGCGGTAAATCCGACCCGCTAATCATTTTTTTTCTGGCCCCGATAGCCAGAAATCCTCAAAAAAAAATAATGTTTTTTTTGGTCAAACATGTTTTATCTATCAGAGATGCTGTTATTTAACTCACCAGAAGCACTCGAAATTTGTTGTTGAGTGTTTCGGTTCTTTACCTCAACAGATGCACTATAAATGTTTTGTAGTCTAAGTGAGCTGCTGCTGTTTACCACCATTTGTGTGTTGTTGTTTCAGATGTTGCTTGTTACAAACGAGAAAGCACCGTTGCATAGAATTGAAGCCCTTTTAATGGGAAGTATGCTACTTTAAATAACCGGTAGAATTTTTCGGGTCTCCTCGAGAGGTAGTCCTAGGTGTCCCGTTCCCGTCACTCGCGGCCCGCGGGTTGTAGGGCCACTGATTGGTCAGCCACTGCTTCGAATTGATTGGGCGATGGAAATGCGCGACGCACTGATTGGTCAGCATGAAGCGCCTCACAGTGGGGATTCCCCAGTTGGAGGAATCTCGCACGCGTCAAGCCCTCAGTTCATCCGCGGCAGTGAACAGGAATGGGTGTGTGTGTATGTGTGTGTGTGTCAGAGTGTGTGTGTGTGTGTGTCTCAGTAGGAATTTTGGAAGATCGCGTCGTTACAAAATGCATTTCATTGCGAACACCGTATGGGGCTGTCTTAACCACGCAGCCATCCAGCGGGTGCTTTTTCCACAGATACGATCGAATACACAACCATTCTCTCTCTCTATCTCTCACTCTCTCTCCCCCTGACACACGACTGAATTTGCAGCATCCACAATGCTCAATGCAGACCCCTCGCACGTTAGCCGTTTGTGTGTGTGTCTCTCCCTATACTCGTACGCATATTTTTCTCTCTCCACTTCTCTTTCGCGCGCGAGTGGCGTGTACATTTAAATAGGAATTGGCGCCACCCAGATTGGCGCCACCCACGCAACGGGGGGCGGCGGGGGTGTGTCGGGGGCCAGATCCTTCCGTGGAGACCCGTACACAGTGCCGTGTCCCCTTGTAAGCAAAACATTTTGATTATTAGAGTTCTCTGTGGAGAAGTGGCTCAAGTGTGTGTGTCTGTGTACACGTCCACAAATGTGTGTGGGCAGGGTTTTGTAATTAAGAGTAACATAATTACTTAATTACCCAATTTCAATCCAAATCCAATCAGTAAGTAGTAATTATTTTAATGGCAGCTCAGAGAAGGTGTCCACGTAGAGTGGACACCTCGCACGTTAGCCGTTTGTGTGTCTCTCCCTATACTCGTACGCATATTTTTCTCTCTCCACTTCTCTTTCGCGCGCGAGTGGCGTGTACATTTTAATAGGAATTGGCGCCACCCAGATCAGCGCCACCCACGCAACGGGGGGGTGGCGGGGGCGTGTCGGGGTCCAGATCCTTCCGTGGAGACCCGTACATAGTGCCGTGTCCCCTTGTAAGCGAAACATTTTGTTTATTAGAGTTCTCTGTGGAGAAGTGGCTCAAGTGTGCGTGTCTGTGTACACGTCCACAAATGTGTGTGGGCAGGGTTTTGTAATTAAGAGTAACATAATTACTTAATTACCCAATTTCAATCCAAATCCAATCAGTAAGTAGTAATTATTTTAATGGCAGCTCAGAGAAGGTGTCCACGTAGAGGAACTGTGTCAGTCTTGACACAGGAATATGTCTAGAGGGTTAATTTATTAAGCTATACTGGACATTAGCCGGGTATTGGCTAGCTAAGATAAGCTAAGAGCTAAGCAGAAAATATGGCCGAACACACACATCAGGAAGTATCACTGATGTATAGACGATGGGAGGGAACATCCGATGATCTCACAGCTTGTAGCCAATAAGGATGATGGAGACATGACTCTAAATATTACACTTCAGTAACACTATATTACTTTTCGATTACTTTTCGTCATTTTTTAAGCCATGTAATCATTTAAGCCATTTAAGCCATTAGAACGGTCATTGGGTAAAACCAGAGTTGAAAAACGTGTCAAAAAAAGTGTCAATCAAATTGTGTTATCCAATCACAGCGCAGTAGGTGGGAAAGCGTCGTGGAGGCGTGACAAACTCCGCCCACATCTTGCGTCACCCATACCAAACTCCGACCACGTTTCGATTCAAAGAATTCGATTAGTCCGGCCCGGATACAAGCAACGGCTGCCTGATTTTCCCAGACCCAATGCAACGTTTAACGATGTGCGAGGCGTGAACGATGCGTTGGCTCTCGCTCGCCAAGCTAATGCAACACCTGTGTGTCGAATATGTACAACCTTGTGTGTGTGTGTGTGTGTGTGTGTGTGTGTGTGTGATGACTTCTTCCCTCTGCTGTGTGTGCAATACAACCAACTGTAAATGGGATGTGGGGGCATTGTGTGTATTCATGCATGCACTGATAACTGCAGCATGCTCAATCACCCTCCAACCCCTGGCTATCTCTGGAAGGACAGTGAATTCCAATGCAATGCAATTCAATGTTGCTGCCATCAGTAATTAATGTCAACCCCTTGATTATGTGCTCTCTTTGATCAATACTATCTCCCTGCAATTGACACTTTTTAAAAAATAATTTGTATATGGATCTTCATTCTACAACCATAAAACTTGAAGTAATGGACTATGCCACTGAATTATTTCTGTGCTGCTGATTATAATATTATATTTATATCCACTATCCTTGTGAACACGCCAAAGCATCTGATATGAAGTGATCCTCCAGCTCGTATTTTGCAGCAATTTGTAGCGCATGCCCCTGCTCTGCACATACTGTATATGACAGGGAGTCGGGGACACCATGCCCCACAGTTGCCGACTAGTGGAGAGCAGGTGTAAAGCTGTCTCCATAACACTTCTCTGAGGCATTTTCCTTCCTGCTGTCTTATCCATAAGTGGGTCATGGTGACAGGTGCTGTGTGAGTGTTACTTTACCCACTAGGGATTGAGAAAGCATGTTGGACATGACATTAGCTTGAATACATTTTAATAAAAATGTTATTGTTTGTTTTTAAAGCACTCAATGGCTCAACCCCGCCCAATATTTAACAAAGCTCCTCTACTTCCATGCCCCATCTAGGATGCTGAGATCCTCAGGTCAGCTATTACAAAGCATTCAAAAGTGTTGTAATTACTGTCTGTCTATTGCGTTTTCAGTGTTTATTTATTGGAAGGTGTTTTATTTTGGTGCTGTGGTCCATTCTAATTACTGTACACCACTTTGGTCAACTATTGTTGTTTTAAAGGGTTGAATTAAAGGTTGAATTGATTAGTTATACAGATCAGTTCTAATCTATCCTGCAAGCCAACTTCTAAAAACAACGCGAGGCCTATGTGAGTGTACATATTTTTTCTGCTCAATGTCACAATTGACAAAATTCACATTTTTCTTTTACATACAATCCCAATCGTCTCTTAATGTCTGAATTCTCAATTTCAGATTTCCATTTGGATTCTCTAAATAAAAAACATCCAAACAAGGATGTCATCATTGAAACAAAAATAGCTGTTAAATTATTATGAAAATTTGCAAAATGTTGGGAAGAAAGTAGAGTGGTTAGTATTTATTCAATGGAAGCTGTTATAATATATAGTCAAATCAACAACTAAAGCGCTAATTCTGTCAGCAAGCTAACAATATGCCACCATTACACTCCTTTTTCCGACCTAAAGTAAGTCACAAACCTTCAAAAATGTCAAGATTGTATCTGATTCTTTCACCATTCAAGATCAAAGCTTAATACACCATGACACGCTAACTATGTCGATATTCATACAACACTGAACGAGAATCAAATTCTAAATAAGCAAAGAAAAATGTAAATGAAGTGCAAGTGTTCTGATGCTGTCTGTAAAGCTGTGTGTGGTTAATGCATTTTTCAACACATTCAGAGTTCAAACTGTAATTCTTCTGTGGCTCCCCTGGGAGGTCCTGGCGGCCTCATGAAAATATTGATTTTCATATGAAGTAAATGCAACCATTTTGCTGGACCCACTACAAACCAGCCGAACGGACTCAGTCGGACCTTGCACGCGCCGCACAGAACAAGATCTCGTGCTGCTGTACCAGCCCATGTCGCCCCCTGAAACAGCCATCCTTGGTCCAACTGGGACCGCGAGCAGCAACTCTGTCCACTAAATGCTCCAATGCCCTGTGCCCGCGTCCTGCCTCCTCCAGCTCTCTCCTTCTCTATCTCTGCCATAGACCTCCCAATTACCTCTCTGTCTTCTGACTGTGAAGCAATAAAAAGTCAATCCGGACATCTCCAGTTAGTTTACAAGCCGCTGAAGAAAAAAAATCCTTTCAGGAATAGCGGGTGGAACCGACATATCCTGAACTCCGCTGTCACCTTCTAAGTGGACCCACTTTCCTTGCATTCGTCCCAGCGGGAACATAAGGAGCAGCTTATCTGGGTCAGCCAAGCCCACTGAAGGAGTCTGTTGCTTGTGCTCTATTCCTCGAGTCAGCCTCACAGCACCCGTGATGGACACTATCTATTTTAGCCCCGACCCATCTCATCGCATTACATCACTACTGTAACAAAAACATCCAGACAGCCACATGAAGGCGCTGATATACCATCATGGCCTGGGCTGAGGGTGCTGCAGAACACTGATTCAAAGTTGTCAAACAGCCGATTTTTAAATTGGTGGGGGATGGCGACGAGTCAGTTAATGAAATATATTCAATTATCTTCAACTCTTTCAGTGTCAACCATTTTAACCCTACACAATTTGAATCAGAATACTTTATTGATCCCAAAATAATTTTCCAATTTGGATCAATAAAGTATTCTGTTTCTGCTTGAAGGTAAAACAAATATTCTCTATAAATTATATCCACACAGAAGGGAATATTATGTAAAGAAAAAGAAAAAATGTGATTAGAATTTTCCACAATCTAAAAATATAATGTGAATATATGTTTCTTGACAATGTGTTTAGTGTAGGACGTCATAACATTTGGTACCAAAATACATTATCAACAAGGTGACAACTTAAATGATGTAAGAGGTGCTCAGTTGGTTAGGCAGAGCGAATGGGTGGGGCCCTGATGATGGAAATGGAGACTGACATTGGGAGCAACATATTAAATGTATTTGAGCGTAGGACAGATCAAACAAGAAAACAATCAATTGCTAACAATTAAATATTTCTGCGCAACCTGCCAATACATACTAATTACGAAAAACAGCAAAAGAGATTTTAAAAAAACACACAAAAATGTAACATAAACATAAACAGAATTTGTCCTAGAAAGTAGAGGTCTTCTTTTAGGGTGTCATGATGTGTATGGTATTATCGCTTACATGTAGTCTACGGCGGGAGGGGTGTGGGGGGGCAATTGGGGCCAAGCGGGTAAAGAGAGCGAGAGAGTGGGAGAGAGAGAAGGTGAGCGAGTATGGGCCCCTCACGACAACATTCCCTACTCTTTCATATCTTACCGACTGTGACTAATATCTGCCCTCAGTCTGCACTCTATGTCACTTCTTTCCCTGTACCTCGCTTTTTTCTCTCTCACAGACACACACACATACACAAAGACACACTAAACACAGTTATCTGTGCTTTCAATTCAGTCACGTTTGGCTGCTTCTACACAGCTGACTGAATCATGCCATGCATTCCTACACACATGTAATGTGCATCGTCTATGTATTTGTGTGTGTGTGTGTGTGCGCGAGTGAGAGCTGTATGTGTATGCGCGTGCATCAGTATGTATAGTTCAGGCTGCAATGTGTGTGTGTGAGAGAGAAAGAGAGAGGGAGATAGACAGGCAGACAGACAGAGAGAGAGAGGGGTATCCACATGTGATCATGACTGTATAGTACATGTGGCTGAGACTGGGGATCTCAGTGTGTCTGTGTTCTGTGAAGGGTGGGTTGGTACCATAGATTGTATATAAAGTAGACGCAGCGTGCATGACGTCATCCCATTGCTTTTATCAAAATGTTTTGTGCCCCGCCGACTGCGCGCTGCCATTGTTGAAAGTACCCATATAGCCGATACCAGGAGAGATAGAGAGAGCTATACAGTATATGAGAGAGAGAGACACCCCACACACGACTTCTTCCGGTGGTACTGTCCGCTAGGGGCGCCAACGTCAGAATGAATGGGATCCTATGGGAGCTGAAATAAAAAATATGCCAAATCTGACGCATTTTTGAAATTATGACCCCCCCTCACACAATGAACTGTTAATTATCCCGACAATATACATTGCAAGACTTTGGCTGTGTTGCTACCAGTGAGACTTGTTGCCTGGCTGGGCTCCGAGACAGCGGGGCATTCGCGGCTCGCTCTGCAGCGTGTCGCAGTTTCACCTCGTCTTATAGTCCTCGAATGTAAAGCAATGTTGACACAGATATTTGGAAAATATCCAAATAGCCCGGGAGAGCACGAAAACCAGAGCAGCAGGTATGTTTGTTTATTTCTGGCTGTCGCTTTTGGTTACGTAATAACTAACAGCGTGGTGGGCTGTCCCAATTCATAAGGTATTTGTTTCAACCCCTACGCCTTACTGCGCCCTTTTAAGGGACTAGGGATATGGGTAAGGGGTAGAAAAATAGAAATGGCATTGGCTCTTAGAGTGCATGGTTTACGCCTGTTTACTGCACAACATTGCAAATTTCTGAATTAAAAAAAAGCCTTTTGCATCTCTTGCATTACTTTTGAATGCTCTACGTAGTAATCCTGAATGTTCACATTCACACCCCAATTTGGTGTTCAGAGATTTGCTCAAGGACACTCTGGCATGGGCAGACTGGCAGCACTGGGATTCAAACCACCAGGATTCCACCCTCCTCAAACGACTGTTCTACCAACTGAGCTACAGCCAACCTCAGAATAGTCAAATGTCCATAAGGCAGGAAATGTCCTTTAAACACCCCCTGAGGTCTTTTGAATGCTGATAACAGTCAGGTACTCCTTGAGTTGTGCGTCTGCATTTCTTGAATAGAAAATGTTGGCACCCTCTGCTGTTGGAGACAGCACAGGGCAGGACCGCTAGCATACATTTGCATGTTCAAATGTTGATCAGTTGTTGATGAGGACCAAATACGTAATCATTCACTCTGTGAATATAATCTGTAGATAACACAACCTTTAATGTTGTTTGCCAGAGGAAGATTTAGATTTAGATCTAAATCAGAGGAAGCTAGATTTAGATCAGATTACTTTGATTTCCTTTTTTTGTTATCTCAAACTGCAGATCACGTTTCTCCAGGTTCAACCAGGGGTTATTGAGTTCTTGGTCACATCCCAGTTTCCCTGAAGGGGGAGGCGATGTGAGGCAGCGCTCACCCCCTACCTTCCTTCCCTCTCTCTATCTGTCCCTCCTTCCTTTCCACCTTCCCTCTCTCTATCCGTCACTCCTTCCTTCCTTCCTTCCTTCCTTCCTTCCTTTCTACTTTCCTCTCTGTCACACTTGGCTTGTCTAGGACATGGTGTCCTCGTTTGGCCCGTGGGCCGATTTGCATGCACACTGTTCCTGCCTGATGATGCTAGGTGTGTAGCAGTGCTAATAGATGACTGCTGATGATGCTAGGTGTGTAGCAGCGCTAATAGATAACTGATGATGATGTTAGGTGTGTAGCAACACTAATAGATAGCTGCTGATGATGCTAGGTGTATAGCAGCACTGATAGATGACTGCTGATGATGCTAGGTGTGTAGCAGCACTAATAGATGACTGCTGATGATGCTAGGTGTGTAGCAGCGCTAATAGATAACTGATGATGATGCTAGGTCTATAGCAACGCTAATAGATAACTGATGATGATGCTAGGTGTGTAGCAGCACTGATAGATGACTGCTGGTGATGCTAGGCGTGTATCAGTGCTAATAGATGAGTGCTGATGATGCTAGGTGTGTAGCAGCGCTAATAGATAACTGATGATGATGCTAAGTGTATAGCAACGCAAATAGATAACTGATGATGATGCCTAGGTGTATAGCACTGCTAATAGATGACCGCTGATGATGCTAAGTGTATAGCAACGCTAATAGATGACTGCTTATGATGCTAGGTGTGAAGCAGTGCTAATAGATGACTGCTAATGATGCAAGGTGTGAAGCAGTGCTAATAGATGACTTGTCTAACAACACTGAAAGTCGAATTGTACCTAATAAAGATAGTAAGAAGAAGAAAATAGACTTTTTCCATTCTTCAAAGTAATACACATGCTTTAAGACACGTCTTTGGTAATCAACATGTTTTTTGAAAGCATGTCAGTGGAAGCAAATTCTAAAACAAAGGACATGTTTTTTTTTTTTAACTTATTTTTTATTAGAAACAAACAGGACAATACAATAACAAAAAACAAACACAACAAAAAACAAACACACAATGTCACGAATAGAGTCCGTATTCATTGTCAAAAGTCCACCACTTCCTTTTTTCTTTTTCTTTAGTTCGTAGTGGCGACGTTCGCCGAGTCCGGTTTTGTGTATTCCATCCATTTCTCCCATCTGGATTCAAATTTACCACGTTGATGCCGCAGTCGATGTGTGATCTCCTCCATCATGCATATTTCCCTCACAGCATCCATCCACTGGTCTTCCAAAGGCGGCTCAGCCTTGTACCAACGTCTTGTTATTGTTTTTTTTGGAGCTGAGAGTAAGATTTTAATCAAGTATTCGTCTTCCTTTTGTATCATGTTCTCTACATCTAAATATCCAAGATAAAGTGTTTTACATGTTTTTGGTATTCTGTATCCTATTATTTTCGTCAAGTTATTCCATATTATGTCCCAATATGTGGTAATTTTTGGACATGACCAAAATATATGTGAATGGCCCACATTTAACTCTCCACATCTCCAGCAAGGCTGTTGTGTTGGTAGCATTTGTGCACTGATCTTAGAGGTTATGAAAAATCTAGTCAACTCTCGCCACCTTCTTGAACCACTGGATGTGTGCTGCGTCTTGCAGATTATTGTCCATTCATGGTTACTTATATTTTCATTCAGGTCTCGCTCCCATTTCTCCTTTATATACAAAGTGGAGTGTCCCTGCGATGCCATCAAAGTTTTATACAATGTTGAACCCAGTTTGTTCTTACACCCTCCTTGATATGCCCCCACAAAAATATCAATTATTTTGTGCCGACAAAGATCTCTTTCTCTTATTCTCATTATTCAAACCGTTTATGTTCAGCGACGTCACCACTATAGTGTTTTTATCCTTGTTCTGTGTAGGTTGCATTATTTGTAACTGTGTGTGGGTAATCTATCGTGACACTACAACCCAAACATGTGCCATAACGACACGAACACACACACGAAAAAAAAGAGGGCAACAGAAAGCCCAACCAAAATACCGCGAAAACATTCGCAAAAATGAGGGGGGAAAAACCCACTTCCCCAACGCCCCCCCCCCA
>OMKY01208325.1:0-16208 GCA_900302395.1 Bregmaceros cantori
CAGATACAAACACACACACAGATACAAACACACACACAGACAGATACAAACACACACACACACAGACACAAACACACACACACACGTACCCAGATAGTTCTTACTTGAGAAAAAGTCAAATACATTTGTACAAAAATAACTTGAAGATTACAGCACTGATTCAATTACCTACTAAGGCAGAGGCTGTCAGGCTCTGAAATATAGTCCAAATATTATAAATAAGTAAAAAGTGTTAAATAATTATTTCTTAGCTTGTCATGTTAGCGTAAAGACTGTAAAGAAGTTCTGCACACTTTACTACACTTAAGTTCTGTACATTCTACTTCACTCTTTGCTGAGTGTGACTGTTGTCTGTGGTATGATAACCATTGGTGAATGATAATAATAAGTAGGGTGCACCAGTGCAGTGTGCCCAAGCGACCACTAGAGGGGACCCAAATCGCGCCTACCGTTTAATCTGTTAACAGTGTGTGATTTTTTTTTTGTACCAACAGTGGCCCCTTGTGACAATATGCGGAAGTCAGACATAAGCGTGGATGGCTTACAGTATAATTATCAAGTGGCCCTTGTGACAATATGCGGAAGTCAGACATGCGTGGATGGCTTACGGTATAATTATCAATCAATCCATTTATTATTTGTATAGCATAGATTCCCAGGGGACTGAGCCCCCACCAAAGTGCTTCACAACAACATTCACATTAAATATAAACACATTATTGAAGAAGAAAACACATTAAAACAAGTAAAGACACTAATAAAACAATTTAAAATGGTCTAGTGACCTGGCAGTCCGGATATGCAGGGGGAGGGAGTTCCATAATTTGGGGACTGCCATGGCGAAGGCTCGGTCCCTCCTAGATTTTAGTCTAGTCCTGGGAACCACCAGCATCAGGTTCTCAGCTGATCTGAGGGATCTAGAGGGGTTGTGGGGCTGGAGAAGATCAATCAGGTATGAGGGGGCTACACCGTTGAGAGATTTAAAAACAAATAAAAGAATCTTAAAATCAACGTGGTGGCGGATGGGAAGCCAGTCTAGTGATGCGAGGACCAGAGTGATGTGGTCACGTTTCCTTGTGCACGTGAGGAGTCGAGTGACAGCGTTTTGCACCAACTGCAAGTGGCGGAGCTGCGGTTGGGTGATGCCGATATAGAGGTCATTGCAGTAACCAGCTGTGATGTTATGAACGCGTGGATGACTTTCTCGAGGTCGCTACGCAGCAGGTAGGTCTTGGTCTTGGAAATAGTCCTCAGGTGGAAGAAACTTTTGCGGACTAGAGCACTAACCTGCTGCTCGAGCTTGAGGGAGCTGTCGAATTATGACAATCTGCAAACATCGTTAAAATTCTGCATGATGATAAAACAGGATATCAAGTAACAAAGATGGCAAGTAACAAAGTACAAATACTTAAGTACTGTACTTGAATAGAATTTTCAAGTATCTGTACTTTTAGAATTACTTTTTTCTCTGAGTACTTTTTACTACTACTCAGTAGATTTTTACCAAAACAGGGTCGTTACTTTTTTCTTTTTTTTTTCTGCAACAACATGGTAGGACTACATGTATAGTGTGAATGAGTCAGTAGGAGGCGGTACGCAGTAATGCACTGAGTACAGTAGCAGTTAATACGTTGTTTTCATTTAGTCTCTCAAAACTATATCGCCTGTAAAGTGTTAAGGCAAATTTAGGTTTTGTACCTTGTACTTTATACTTTCAAAAATACTTTGAGTAAGTTTTAGAGCATGCATTTTTACTTTCAAAATTATTTTTCGAGTCCATTTCTCAGCCTGTACTTTTGACTTTACTTGAGTAGATATTTGGATCAGTACTTTGTAGTCTAGTTTTTGTTTTTTGTTTTTACAAATGCATTTTACACTTACTCAGGTAAGAAATCTCGGTACTTTGCCATATCTGGTTGATTGTGACCCAAAGAAATTAAAATATTCTCACACATCAGGGCTCAAAGTAAAAAAAAAGGTTGAAAACGTGACTAAAAGCTACGAGAGGCGTCCCTAGTGACCCTGGAGACCTTTGACAAGTCAAAATGCGTCATCCGAGTTTTGGAGAGTTGCCTGGGGAGGCCTGCTAGAAAGTCTTCCGAGTTTCCAAGCCTGCCACGCACGTGTGCACGCAAGGCAATGCATGCCTGAGCGCGTCGGCTGTGTTCGGTTTCCCACAAGCAGCAGGGCGCGGGACAGGCCCCGCATATGTGGGCCTTCGTGCGTCACACAGCGCCGCGGAGGCTTGAGATAACAACACTCTAATCTGCAGCCCGATAACAGGTTGAATCAATTAGCGCTGACAAAGGATCCAGAGGGTTTTAGAGATAGAGGGAAGAATGAAAGAGACAAGTAACTGAGAGAGAGAGAGAGAGAGGGAGAGAGATAGAGAGAGAAAAAGAGTAGAGTCTTACTTCTCCAAAATCTCACATACATATAAAGAATTTGAGAACATCTCAGTCATGTCAGCACTCCAATACCTTCTTGTAGGGCTGTGCGATTTTGACCAAAAATAAAATCCAGATTTTCATTATTGATATCTTGATTTTCTATTCAATTCCGAATTGCTGAAGAAAAGACAAAAACATCAAAACCAAGAATTTCATAATTTTTTTTTTTTTTAATGAAGAAGAAGAACTGATTCTACGGCTTGGAATAATACGTTAATATTTTATACCAATCTTTTTCACCAATATAACTTTCAAGTTATCCATAGTGCTGCTGTGATAAAATGTCAATTCAACCAGCCCTTCAACAATATGCTACAATATAATCCGATTTCGATTTTAAATGGATTTTCTGCACAGTCCTACCTTCAAAAAAGCTAATGTGTCTGTATCAGCAACACAGTGTCAACAGATCGACTGAGGGACAAACCAGTGAACAAGAAAGAGATAAACCTACATTAATGTTTATTGTTTAGGGTATATTGCGTTAATGATGATAGAATTGTTGTACATATGAACATTCTATATATACACTGTGCAATGTGTGCATTGCTATGTAAACATTAAAATATTTTAGTGACCGTCGATGAGTTGAGCTTAGCCTGTTGTCGACCTGTGTTCAGGTGCATTCCCCCAGCTCCTCCACGAGGGGTCACCCTCCCATTACCTCTATGTTTAATTAATGTTGATTTTTTTTTCCAGCATATACAGACTGTTTGCTGAAAGCTTTGGCAATGATTGATGCTCAATGAAATGTATTGTCGTGCCAATAAAGCCACTTTTGAATTGAGAGAGACAGAGGCTCATATGAAAGCTGAAACACAAGTTGCAGAGCTCTACATCACATTGTCCAAGACAAGTCAAAGCGCTTAACAATTAAAATGAGGAAATGCATACACAAGACCATAGTATGTTGGTGTCGATGAACACACAATGGATCATTGATTGTTGATTGATTATTTATCTACAATTTATTGGAGATGAAGTTTCTTTGATTGGATAGACCCCTTGAGATGCAGCCATCTCATTTTCAAGGGGGTCCAAAGACCACAACAAACAAGCACAATAACTAGAACAGAGACGCAAACAAAAAACAAATCACACAAAAACAAACAAACAAGCCAACACTAAACATTAATCACATTGATCACAATAGATTGCAATACTGAGGATACATCATGTCTGGGGAGAAAGAAAAAAAAATCTACTATGATCAAGCAGGCAGCAGTAACTAGAAAATCAAGAAATCATTGATATTTATGTTTTGAATTTTGGAACAGTAAAATATAGTAAAATATAGTTATATAGTTAGAGATAGATAGATACCCTAGTGAAAAATCCAGCTTGAGCTGGTAGCTGGTTTAAGATGGTTTGAGCTGGTCTAAGCTGGTCAACCAGCTAAGACAAGCTAAAACCAGCTGGTCATAGCTGGATTTATCACTAGGGATAGATGAGGAAAAGTGATAGACAGACAGAATCAGAGATAGAGACGGGAGAGATGGGCAGAGAGTGGGTGAGAGGGGGGTGCGTGTGAGAAAAGGGGGATGTGGTTATAGGAGAGGAACTGTGAGAGATAACTTGAGGGGGAAATATTGGGGGCAGAGACTGTTGTTAGGAATAGTGAGGATAGTGGAATGGGGGAAAGTATGGAAACAAGGGAAGAACGAGGCATATGGGAGAGGGGCGAAAGATAGAGGGAGAGAGAGAGAGTCGAGAGAGACAACAAGAGAGGACAGGCAAAGTGAGGAGAGGAGAGATACAGGGACGAGTGTAAGTAGATATACCTGCGATATGGGGCAACAATCGCGGCAGGCTCACCTGTGCCTTGCCTGCCGCGATTGACTGATCACCATATACCTCCGGAATGTGTGCGCGCGTGTGTGTGTGTGTTGTAAGCGATCCCTAGCGCTGGCGCAGCAAAAGACGCCATTGCTGACGTCAGCGGCGGTGCCACGCGCCAACTCCTTGGCACGTCTTGTCCTCGGCGTGGCGCGCCGCCAGTAACAGGTTTCTTGTAAACTAATGGAGACAATAGATGGCCGGGGAGTGTCTCGACTCCGTTTCCCTATCAGGCCGCCGCGGTATCGAGTGACCGTTCGCGACGTTGGCGTACGCACGGCCGAGAACAAAGGACAGCTGAAACAATTTTAAAGGCGCGCGGTCGGCTGACGTCACGTGAGGCCCCCAAACCAATTTAGATGTCCTGCAAGGTTAGCACAGTCACGAGGAACACAGACCCAGGGCCATTATTTTAGCTGAGAGCTAGCACATTATATCCAGATATGGGCAGAGTAGCCATACAATTACTTAAGTAAAAATATTGTGACCTCCGCAAAATATTACTCAAGTAAAAGTAAAAAGTAGTCATCCAAGTAGTTACTCTAGTAAAAGTAAAAAATGTACTCCACAGAAAAGTTACTTACGTAGTGAAATTACTGAGTAACTTTCAGTTACGAGAGAAAAATTAGCTAGACCCAATTCGCTAGACGCTGAATTGGGTCTGGGAAAGATAGAATCGCCACCGTCACGAAAGTGCGGATCAATCAGCGCGGACGTGGGCGGAGTTGGTATGGGTTGAATTAAAGTGAGAGAGGTAACAGACTCTGGGAGAAGTTGGCCACGCAGCGCTGCAACATTCCATTCCATTTTCACCCCGCCGTATCATGCATGCTAAGTTCTGATTAGATCAGACATTCAAAATGTCGACATCCATCCGAAAATGCCCGGTGCCATTCATTCCCGGGGTGAAAAAAAACCTGCCACGGTCAAAATTTAAGAGCTATTAAAATATGTTGACCATCAACCCGTGTTATCGTTTTGTAAATTGATCTGTGATTATTCTGATATTTACATTACAAAATGTATGGTATTATCATTGTTATTATTGCTGTATTTATTATTATTGATAAATAAAAAGAAAGAAAGAGTGAGAATTGTCGCGGGATTCTCTGCAGCGTGTTGCCTCGCCGACACGTTACTCGACCTTGACTGCAGAGCACTGCCAGCGGGTCTCTGTATAGCAAGTCGTTGTGGGCTCCCAGCCTCGCACCCACAAAGAGATCTCGGCTGCAGAGCACTGCCAGCGGGTCTCTATAACCCGAGGCGTTGCGGGCTCGCAACCCACACGTCACGAACCAAACTCCGCCCTCGTCTTGCGTTGCCCATACCAACTCCGCCCCGTCTTGCGTCGCCCATACCAACTCCGCCCACGTCCGCACTGATTGATCCGCCACTTTCGTGATGGTGGCGATTCTATCTTTCCCAGACCCAGCGTCTAGCGATGTGCAATTTGTGGATGATGCATTGGGTCTGGCTTCCCAGGCTACCCGAGAGGTAAATATGACAGCAACATATGTGCCAACAGTTCCCAACAGGTGTTGCTAAAGGCCAAGTTAACGTAACAAGTAACAAATTGCTGACATCTCAGTAAAAGTATTTTTTTCACCTCAAATTTACTCAAGTAAAAAAAAAAGGACAACAAAAAATTGTAACGGAGTAAATGTAATGCATTACTGTCCATCTCTGATTGTATCACAGCTAGATAGTACACGTTCACTGGTTTTGACGTCATAGAGCAGGGTCATTTAATTAGCTGCCATTTTCCGCTAGAAGGAAACCCTCCTGTTGCCTAGCCATGAGGTCTGTATTACCATTTAACAATTTTCAAATGCAATTGCCATTCCATTCTTCCCTTAACTGTATTAGAATGTCTGCACAAAGAGCAGCACCGTGCAACTGGCATCAGCACCAACATGTCCCACTCTCAAAAAAAGAAAGAAAATAACATCTGCACACACTTCTTTGGAATTAAAACCAGGTTGAATGTATTTTATTGATTTTCATTAATATGCAACTTTTTGATGCAATCTGTTAAGGCTGCAACTAATGATTATTTTAATAATTGATTAGTTGCCGATTATTGAAACTATTAATCGACTAATCAGTTGGATAATTTTCTTACAGTGACCAACAATTACGAGAAGTTAATCTTGAACAACTTTCCGCTATGCAACTTTTCTGATTGACTGTCACGGTGAAACGGTAGAGTGTGTAATAATTCCCTTCAAGTGGTATATGCGGAAGTCCACAGAGCATGTGTACCGAGTTGTGTGCAAATCCAACTCAGATTGTCAGATTGTAGGAATAGAAGCATTATATTGATTTTAGCATAATCCAAAATGGTGGATATGCACTTCTGGTTGACATGATGTCAGAGGGTCCATTGGTTTCTACTTCGAGCAAAAAATATACACATAAACAATTTTGAAAATTGGGCTTACCTATCAGTAGTTACATGTAGAAATGCAAATACAACTTTGACCTGCTGGTGGCACTAGAGCGGTTGACCTGGGGTCTTACAATTTTCTGAGAGCTGTCACTGGATGAACACAAAAGGGTATGTAAATTTACAGAACATTCTGACTGACAGTTGCCAGGATATGACCTGACATCCTGTTTGGCGACATTTAGGAAGAACGATTAAAGATATCCCAAATCCTTTAAATCAAGTTTATAGGAAGGTATTTGTCCGAATTTAATTGACGTTTTTTCTAAAGTCATACATTTGTAAACAACTCGAGTAAAGCTACAAAGTACTGAACCAAATATCTACTTGAGTAAAGTAAAAAGTACAGGCTGAGAAATCGACTCAAAAATTATTTTTGAAAGTAAAAAGTACAGGCTCTAAAATGTACTCAAAAGTATTTTTGAAAGTATAAAGTACAAAGTGCTAAAAATAAAGTTGTATTGTACAAAATGTTATTGTTTGAACACATTACTAACAACCTAGCCAATTTATCTTATATCTAGGGCACACATAGAGACTAAATGAAAACAACTGTTTAACTTATTAACAGGGACTGTACTCGGTGCATTGGTGCCCCCTTATTGATATTTTACATATTCTCCTACCCGTTGGAACAAAGGAACAAACCTGTTTTGGGCAAAGTAAGGAGTAAAACGACCAATATTTTTGTTAAAAATCTACTGAGTACTACTGAGAAAAAAGTACTTCTAAAAGTGTAGATAACTGAAAATTCTACTTAAGTACAGTACTGTGTTACTTGCCATCTCCGCATATTACCTACCTACCTTACCTTTAAGAAAGTAAAAAAAACAAGTTGATTAATTGACAGAAAATATATGATAATCAAAAAATGGTTTAGCCAATTTCGACATCCCTATCTTCACTGGCCGATGCAACACACATTCCTCAATTGACAATTTTGTTTTAATTCCCGGGTTAAGAATCTTTTGCAACTCCAACGTCAGTCAAATTAGATAGGCATTTGATAGTACTGTGCGCCAATAGCCCTACAGAACAGTTCTTTGACCTCTGACGTTCCTTTTGACCCCTCATATGACACATGCCCTTCCCCCTAAGCAATCCCCTTTGCAATCTACTGTGTGACCTGACAGTCACACAGTAGATTGTTATCTGGAAAATGCATAGTCTACTACTAATTAGGGCTCGACTGTTTTGGGGACCGATACCGATATTGAGAAATGACTCATGCCGATAACCGATATAGCTGCCGATTGTAAAAAAAAAAAAAAATCCTAGGTGAGTGCCAAGCGTGTTGCCAAAGCTTATAAACGTTGAATCAACCTTGTATGTTGTTTTTTTAATGATTGAACAATATGAAATTGATGTGGAATCAATGTTGACCCGTTAATAATTCAACATTAAAATCTAGTTGGACAAACAGTGACATTGAATTAGCACACACACCAACCACACGATCATTTGTTTTTCAACCATATCAACCTCTAGTCTGACGAGCCAGAACCAACGCCTGTGCGCACTTCGCTAGATGCTTACATTGTGTCTGGTAAAACCAGGGTCGGAAAACGTAAAAAAAAAAGTTTCAATAAAATTGTGTTATCCAGCCACAGCGCAGTAGGTGGGACTAGCAGCATGGTGGCATGACAACCAAACTCCGCCCACTTCTCGCGTAGCCCACACTAAACTCTGCCCACGTCTTGCGCAGTCCGTACAAACTCCCCCTACGTCTACGCTGATTGGTCGATTGATTCCGTACCGGCGGCGACCGTGATTTTCCCAGACCCAATGCAAACGTATATATCGATGTGCGATGCATGCACGATGTGTTGGTTCTGGCTCGCCAGGCTAAGTAAATACCAATACTATATTTTTCTTTTCAGTAGCCGACACCCAACAAGAAAAGTTTTGTTCCCTGAGTCCCATCACCCTGGCAGTCAACTGCTCTACATAAATAATATCCAGTTAGCACATTATCCAGTGTTTAATATTCAGTTTCTCAGGGTGTTTTCACCTGTTTTCTAATGCACCCGTGACCATGACAAAATTAGCTTAGTCTGATGTGAAGAAAATCAAGGGCTACATTTTGTTCACCATAATCAGAATGACGTTTATTGCCATTGTCAATTATACAGCTCACAGACTAGGTTTTTTTCTTGGTAGAGGTGCACTCGGTATTGTTAACCTGTATTATTACATGTTTTGTAATTAATCTAATTAATCACATTTATTCATATTTTACAAAAATGTATGGACGGGCACATCCAGGGACAGTGTTTGTTGTTGATTCCTTTATAGAAAAATGTCAGACTCTGGATCCAGCCCTCATTGTTTCTCTTTCATTGTCGAGATATTTCTCATCTAACATCAGCAATGGGTGTGTTTTCTTCAGGAAATGATGCTCTACCATGAACTGGTCATATGACAAAAAAATCACCCACTTTTACAAAAATGATTATGACAGATGTCATAATTATAATTTTCACATCAAGACACAATGCCAAGTGATTTTGTTCCTTGATATGCTGTAACAGTAGATCCATAGAAATGCCTTTTGTAGTGAAAGATGTGAGCACAGTAGGGTGACCAGATGTCACGAAAAATTTGGCACAGTGCCGAAATCGAAGCTTTTGTACCGAATCGCGAATCTGGCTGTGCATGTCCCGAAAAGTTGTACCAACTAATAACTTTTTTAACCCCAGGTAGTAGCCTATAACTGCAACTATAGCCTATCTATACTAGAACACAGACGGCAGTGCTGAAAGTCAAAGTCCACATCATCTAAATATTTTATTATGTGCTATTTTTAGACTTCTCACGTTGCCACATTCAGCGATGTTTGTAGCCTAGTTTATTGCTCTTGTAATCACATCTGATTAATATAGGCTACTATATAGTTGAATACATAGGCATAAATGTGACAAGCTTGGAAAATGCATTTTTGTATTACGCTATACTCCCCCCACCCCCTAGAGCACAGCCTAGTTTCAATTGGTAATACATTTGCAAAAAATAATAATGTGTTGTTTTTTCTCATTAATTCTGAAAGTATAAGCATTTGCAAATTCCAAAAGATCGCCTTCTTCTTAACGATTATGTAGTACAGATTTCCAATTCGACAATATTCAGCCACGTGGAAACCGCTCCTGTAGTGAAAAAGAAACTGGTAGTGATGTGCCATTGGCGAACAATCGAAGGATGCGCCATGTTAACCGTGTGCGCGCTCCGGCGAGGGCGGAGGACAGGACAGGTGGGCGGAGCTTGGAGCGGGAGCGCGCTTCGGCGAGTGGGAATAGATTTGCAGGGGGGAATGAAAAAAGGCACGACACCGGGACCGCCTCACCGCCGGCTTTTTACGCACAGCCCAGGCAGAGAGGGAGCTGAGACGTCGGCAATCCTACATGTGGCTGATGTTTCTTCATGGTCTCTCTCCTCACTACTGCCACAATCTGAATGGACGCGGTAGCAACAAGACACGGTGCACGGACCCGACATTCCGGTGTGCGGCGGTAACAGACGCGGTCTTCACCTGATCCCCCACATCTCCTTGTTGCTTCGCCGCCGCGGTGGATGTCCCCCTTCTCTCCCTTTGTGCCTTTGTTTGTGTGTGTGTGTGCGCGCGCGCGCGTGTCTTTATTGGAGGGTAGCTCAGTTTATTAGACAGGATGCGTACTTTGACGCAGAATGAGGAAACCGGTAGCGCGGGCGATCAGTGGTGCGGCCTGGGGGACTGTGCAGCTGCAGCGGCCTCGCTGCGGAGGATCGGAGAAAAGGCATGAAATAAACGGGTGGACAGGAGTGAGTGACTGAGAGGGGAGGACGAGAGAACTGGGAAAACAGATAGAAGGGTAGATTATATAGAGATGTATATGATAAACACAGCGCTTCTTCATAGCAGACTTCGGCAGTTGGGATAACTTTGAGTCTCGGCAACAGATCATCCGAAGCTCACCTATTGGAAAGTCACAGGCAGCTCCTAGGAATCGCAGTTTCCCCCCGTACGTTTTCTATACTTTTAAATTCACGTAACTATTTTCTTGTTTTGCGCTGTAAGCAACCTGTTTCCAATGACTTTTCTGTGAGATGCATCGCGGGTAATATGGAGAGAACTTTTTTTGCATCCAACATTTTTCTCTTGAAAGTCGCCACATAACACCACAGGAGACAACAGATTGTTGTTATTGTTGTTGCTGACCAAATATGTTATTGCCTTGCACAAACACGCAACATAATGGCGCCAGAGTAACGAATGCGTTAAATGTGCAAAAACGCGTACACACACCCAAACAATAGTGCACACTCGGAGACATGTTAAGCCAAGGACGATACTTATTATTATTATTTTTAATGACGTTCCTTAAGTCGTAAGGTTGTCAAAAATGACTCACAAGAAATCCCGCTCATGAAAAGAACTTTGCAGCTGTCCATCAATGGACTGGACTTGGATTCCTTTGTGACCTGTTTCAGGATTTTCATCAATTTTCCCCGCAGCCCGAGTAACTGCCTCTCGTTTTTCAGTTAATCATTTTTTATTCGCATCCGGATCTTCCAGCCCTGTTCAATGGAAGTATGTTATCAACTGCCCGTGCTGCCCTTGGACAGGCCTGTCCCCAAACACGTCCTCAGTCGGCGGGGAGCCATCAGCTTCAGCTCCAGTTCGTCGTTGTTCGGAGCGCCGGACCCCAGACAACTGTCCCAGGTAGGTTTCAAGATGGCCTCACTCTCCTTTTATTCCAACTTGATTACAACGTTTTTGCGTCTTACCGGTTTGCCATACACATATATATATATATACACACTGTATAACCAGTGTTGGGCAAGTTGACTTTCAACTTGTTCAAATTTCAGTGCAGCCCTTGTAATATGAATTTGTTCATTCATCATTCATAGGTCATCATTTTGAACTATGAACAGGTGGTTCCCCAACATTGACCTTTTCGTTCTATTTTATTTTGATGTGAACTATAATTTGTCAACATTATTGGCACTGTACAAGCAGAACAAAAGACTATTTAACTTCATTTAATTATAACATTAGTGGCTCGGATAGATTCTCAGAGGTGAAACGGTGCAGTTTGGAACGGGTTTTTGCTTTATAGCTGTGTTTTGGCTTTTGGAATCTGATATGAACTAATTCTGAACTAAAATACAGTTCAGTTCAATAACCTCAAAAAGTTCACAATCATGCGTTCACCAAGAAAAATGAACGTCTCGTTGTACGCCTCAGATATGCGAATGATAGTTCATGAACTATCATTCTTAGAACAGGTTCGTGTACAACACTGTGTATAACCACGCATGAACGCGCACAAATATACATAATAAATATACGACACACTTCGCCAAAGTGTGTGAAAACACACCCAGGACAACTTTGCTCTGTGTGTGTGTGTGTGTGTGTTTAGCGTGGCCCACTCAGGCCGACCCCCGCCCGCTTTCTAGTGTTCAGTGGAATCTTGCAGGTGGTCGTTTCTCTCTTTCACAGCAAACTCGCGCGCACGCATGCGTGCAGTTCTGCACACTTGCGTGCACGTGTCTACAGTACACACACAGACCGAACAGCCAGCGCACACATGCAGACTCACAGACGTAATAACTGGTAATCTGTCTGTCGGTATAACAACATTGTAAACAGTTGTCCCTTAAATTAACTGTTTCAGCGCTAACTATTTTAACAACATGTTTGAACGTCAACCAAATATTATTACCTGCGCCACGAACCCGGTTATGTTTTTGGTAGCGTTGCTGCTTTAAATAACAGTTATGAAAATGTGGTTTAGCGTCGTGTCAAGTTGTACAAATAGGCCGGAGGTTACAGAAGGGGGGCGTGTAGTCCGGCATCTGCTCCAGCCCCCGGACCATTGGGTTTCTGGCAATGTGGCACTCTGATCAAAGTAGTTCAATAGCCCTCGTCTGGGGGATTTTTTATGTCCATTTGTATACAGATAAAGGCATAAACACAAGCCCTGGAAGCAACGTCTGGACGAATTTTGCCCAGCTCCGTAGGGTGTAATGGCTTTATGCTTTGGCTCAGACACGGCTTCTGCTAGTGATACCAAGACCACAAAGGGAAGGTCTTGTTTGTTCACGGTTTCCCACAGGAAGAGACGTGGATTGCTGTGGCCTACCACAGGAGAAGAGATGTGTGTGTGTTTATGAATTATCACACACCGCCGTTAAACAAAGTGAGGGGGGTGGATCGTATTTATCCTCTGGTCTACCACAAAGTGTTCTTTATTCATGTTGTTTCATGAAAGAATAACACACAGTACTTATCTATGGTCTACCGCGGACAAAGGTACTAGTTTATGGAATATGACAAAACACTGTTTTAGTCTGTGGGCAATGGGTAATAACTGTAACAATTATACAAAATAAGAAGAATGTGTTCCATGGTGCGTGTTGGATAACCGCCAATGATCCAAGGAGGATTTGTGGCTAACCACTTAACCACACCTTTTAATGACTTTCACCATATAATTACTTGGAAGAGTAAACATCAGGAGGCACTGTTGCATTATTGACTTGAAGTTCCCATGACGTAACTCCCTCACCTCACAAATATTCCTTTTTGACAGTGTTGCATGGTACCTATTAGTGGCTCTATTATTACCTATCCGGTTGTACTCTCTAACTGCAACTGCTTAATGAACATCTGAGGATTGATTAATCATTCTGATTTTGAAATCAAGATAACAAGTAAGCTTGGGTGGAACCTTAGAAATTTTAGCATGTAATCTGCAATAAGTGGAGCTGGTGAGACATAAAAATGTTTAAAATTTTGAAGGAAATAAGTGCGTATCAAAATATTTTAGTTGCATCTCCAGTTCCCAATATTCTATTAATCGATGGTATTTTTGGCAGGACAAGCAAAATAGGTAGTGGTCACAGGCTACAAAAATATCTAGCAGCTTGGTTTCCCCGTTTTTAAAAAGTCGAAAAAAGCGTTTCCACTCATTGACGACTTATGACAAGTCGGAATTGTTTCTGTCCCCTTCCCTCCCAACATCCCTGAAACTTCAGAAATGAGAAAGTACTCCGGACCTTTGAACGTTGAGATGTTGAATGATTAACATTAATATGGTGGTTACACAGAAATTCACACTCTTCTACTGTTCCTGTGTTTTGTCAGATTTGGCATTAACTTGAAACATGGCGACTAAACATGATCCCTACGCAGCACCTCCGATCTCCCACCACATTTGTTTCTCTGTAGGGGTGCAACGATTAGTTGATGACTAAACGATTATGAAATTAATCGACAATTCATGCAATTGAAGGAGTTTAATCACTGTTATTTTCAGCAGTTTTTCTGCTAACACCACCACAGATTGGTCCACACAAAGCTTCTATTACTTGATAATTTATGAAAATGCTAAAGATGATTTTAATTAAAATATTATTCAACATTGCTGGTAAGTAAACATGAAAATAAAGAAAACCCTCAGAATAGCATATTAATGAGTTTGCGTCAAACTCGAGGAGAACAATTGAACCGATTTTAACAGACTAATCGTTTCAACAATCACTTAGTAATCGACTATTAAAATAATCGTTAGTTGCAGCCCTACTTGACTGTACTTCCACTTCTCCACACACTGTTCCAAAACGGCCAATAATGATCAAAACCAGAACATGAGAAAATGTACTGAAAATGTTTGCCTTAACTTTTGTTGCTAGTTAAAAAGGAGTGAAGGACTGAAGTCGTTTTATCATCATTGTGATGATTAAATGATTATGATCGATAATATCGAACATATAATAACAATAAGATAAAAATGCAACACAAATACGAATACACAATTTCAAGTATCAATAAATGTGATTTTAATAGAACAACGAATTTCTATCAAAACAAATTGTGGACAGAAAAGTTATGGTGCTTTAAAAAGTTATTGTACCATTTATTGACTTTTTGAATATTGTGACGGCCTACTGCCACATGTTCCCACAATTTTCTTGTGTGAAGTTTCACAGCATGAACATCATTTTTCAAAAATGGAAAAGGTTAGACACGTCATTTGAACGTTCAAATCTCAATTCTTGGTGTGAAGATCTGAAAATTACACTCAGATTGCAAACCTGCGCCGTAGTGGTACAAAAAATAGTACTTTTAGTGCTAGCAGTATGTGTGGCAACCCATTATCAATGCAAGTACTCGTAGAGTAGCGTGATTGCGATTGATGCCGCTGGCGAACATACTCGGCAGTCGGCACAGGCCAACTACGTTTCCCCGTGGCCGTTGCGACCCGGAAGTCTGGTCACGTGACCGTGGTAAGCGCCTAGCGATCTGTCGTAAGTTCGTGATTTAAGTATGATTATGTTATGTTATTATTCTTCGGTGTGTCATTTCCAGCAACTGTACAAAATTTCACCCAGCTCCATGCACAACTTTTTCAATTGTGCATGGAGCTCCGCCCCGGCGCAGGTAAAAGATAAACTGTGCTGTGCCACTTTGTGTGTGTGTGTGTATTGGTATTGCTCTTTTGGAATCCCCCACAACATGTTGGCTATATATTAAGTGTGAGCCTTTGTAGCCACATAACAGTGGCGTGTGTCTGCTTCACACAGCACAGCTGGCCAGCAGTCAATGCTGTCTCTGTCTCAGCCCCACTTCGCTGTTTACAGTAACGCATTACATTTACTTATTATATTATACAAAATTTACTTTTGTGTGTATTTTTTTTTCTTTTGGAGTACGTTTTTCACAAGTTACTTTCTATGTTTACTCGAGTACATTTGAGGTGAAAAAATAATTTTTACTGAGATGTCGGCAATTTGCTACTTGTTACTCTCTCTCTCCCTCTCGGGCGCTCTCTCTATGTCTTTCTTTCGTTCTCTCTCTGTGTCTCTCTCTCTCGAATTTGTCTTAACCTTTCCGGCGCGCTCTCTCTCCGGCGCTCTCTCTCCCTCGAGCGCTATCTCGTTCCCCGTCTATCGGGTTCTCTCTTTTATTATTTGTTATTGAAACTTCACTCTTCACTTATTGCATACTACACACTAATATTTAAATGTTAGTATTAACTTGGAACAGCCTACTCTTCTGTGCTAGGTTTTTTGCGTTATTTACTTATTATCTTTATTGCATTGTTTGTGTTTAATGAGCAAACGATTTAATCAGTGCCCATTAATCCATTATCAAATTACTTGGTGATAAATTAATTTTTCGATGTAATCAATTTCATCGGTTGCAGCTATAGTCACGTCTCCCAAAGGTGTCAGTGCGTTTCTCTCGTATCCTTTAAGCTCTCTCTCTCTGCTTTTTCTGTCTCCTCACTCACACACACACACACACACACACACACACAGTCGCCCGGAATTCCATATTGCTGTTTGGAGGGGGATTTTATCTTATCAATGTAAAACTGGCCATAACTAGAAGTCTGATAGACTGGGAGAAGTGCGTCATAAGTACTTGGCCACGATACGAGCATAAAGTATCTCCATTCTATCTTTTTTTCCCTCTAGAGCTGTATTGT
>OMKY01208327.1:0-25036 GCA_900302395.1 Bregmaceros cantori
AGCGAAGACAATTTCTGAAGAGATGGGTGGAGAGGAGCAGTGAAATTCTGATGGAAGAAAAAAAGCTATTCTGAGGTTTGATGGAAAGAGGAAAAAAGAGAGAGAGAGAAGGGGTGAGGGTGGGGTACGAAGAAGAGATGAAAAGAAGGGGGCGGTTGGGGGGGGGCAGAGGTGGAGAGTGAGTCACAGAGAGAGGGAGAGAAAAAGAGCAAGGCCACAGCATCCGAGAGGGGGACAGAGAGAGAGACAGAGAACGAGAGAATGAGAAAAAGGGAGAGAGAGAGAGAAAGGGAGAAAGAAAATCCCTGCGATCCCCTTGTGAGAGTCGCTGGTTGGTCAACGCGCAGCACACCTTTTTGTCTCCGCCTTTTTTTTCCTTTTTTTTTTCAGTCAGCCAATCACAGAACATGTGTTTCTGCTCAAGTCTTTGGCTTGCCTTGAAACGCGCTGCACATCCTCCCCGCCAGCCAATCAGTGGACAACGCTGGGTGGGAAGCTGCAACCGTCTTCTTTCTACCCCTACTCCCACCCCCACCCCACAATCCTCTCCACCGCAACTTAGAGAAAAAAAAAGCTAAACTACAGACAGATGCCGGCGTTTACGAACACTGTAAGATCTCTTGTGTGGTGGCGTACGATACAGGACGCAAGAAGACCCGACAAACTCTGGCAAACTACTCGGAATACGACGAGGAACTCGACTGCTAAGCTGTGAAGGATAAAAGAGGAAGGAGGCTCGGCCAAGTGAACGGCGATCTCTGCAAAGGAGACACACTCTTGGTGGAAAGCATTTGAGTAGTACCGTGCCGTACAAGATAAGTGTGGGATTCTTGATCGATCAAAGCTTTCAAGACTGGCTGGCTTACCTTCCAGATTTGGAAGCTCGCAAACCAACATCATCCCACACATCTAGAAACGAAGGAGGTGACCTCACCGAACAGCTCCTACAATTGGATTGCAGGTTAGATTTACCGAAGACATTCTTGCCATGAGGGAGAATGATCAACCAGATACTGACAAACCAGAGGGTGGAGGAGATGGTGGCTCAAACCCAGAAAGACTGCCTCTCATCTCTCAGGAAGGGATTGGAACGTTTCCTCCAAACGCATGTCCTGTGGTTATGATGACACCAGGAGTTGTTGCACGAAGAAGACCCCTGGCTGAGCTTGCTTCCGAAGCCACCGGTGATTCCTCCACAACGGCAGGAAGAGACGAGGACGAGGATGATGAGGATCATGGAGGAAGAATAAAGGAAAACCCACAGGTGGTATTCCAGCAGTGCCTCAGCAGACCTCGGAACGCTAAGCGATCCAAGCGAAGCCCGCTGCACCGATCGCCGTCATCGGTCTCGTCACTGTCGCCCGTCTCCAGCGGCCTGGAAGTCGAACCCTTCGCCCAGCGGGAGATTGCCAATGTGCGTGAGCGCCAGCGCACGCAGTCGCTCAACGACGCATTCGCCTCCTTGCGCAAGATCATCCCCACACTGCCCTCGGACAAGCTGAGCAAGATCCAGATCCTCAAGCTTGCATCGCGCTACATCGACTTTCTCTACCAGGTACTGCAGAACGAGGACTCCGCCGCTGGCACGCCCATGGATGGGGACAAGGCGTCAGCCGGGTGCACCTACCTGGCGCACGAGAGGCTCAGCTATGCCTTTTCCATATGGAGGATGGAAGGTGCCTGGTCCGGCATGTCTGCCGGTCACTAGACAGTTCATTTGTTCTTTCAGAGAGAAGTTTCGCTTCCCTAATTCTGCCCAGCCATAATGTGGTGCAGAGTTGTGTCTACCGCAAGGAGTAAACCCTAAAATTGCGCGTCTTTTATTCACTCTGGCGTTTGTTCTTTCAGGCGTCGCACAGCAACGTTGAATTCCGGACGACAGTGACTTGCAACTTAACCTAAAGCCTCTTGACTTGAAATGACTCTATGTATGATTGGTCTGTGCATGTGTATGTGCGGTGTGCGTGCGTGAGGCTGTGTGTGTTGTCAGTATTCTTATCCTCTACTCTTGTAAATATTTATGGTGAAAAATGTCTATGCAAAAAATGTAATACAATATTTTTCTATGCACATATGCTTGGTTTATTGAGCTGTTGATCAGCCGAAGCGTGTTTTTTTTAAAGGTACTAAATTATCATCGGTGACTTTTTAACAGTGAGTGTTGTTATTGAAACCAGCTCTTTCAACGGCAACCATTTTAATGTTACACTATTTGTGCTGGTGTTTGAAGGTCTAAATGTTCTTCATAAATAATATCTGAATAGAATAGTTTATATGTGATATAATGATCTATAGTAAAGAAATTGTAATCACAAATTTCTACTTTCTGAAAATATTTCAAATCAAATCAAATCAAATATGGCTTTATTGTTATGATAATGATCATCATACATTGTCAAAGCATACCAAACGTATAATGAACAGTAAAAGTCAGTATAAAAACAATATACATAACAACGTTATTTATTGTTATTTCTTTGTTATTTCTTTGTTATTTCTTAAAGCATGGCTGTACGTATGTGGTATCTTTTAGGTATATCCGTGTATTATGTATCTATGGTACAAACGTATTGCCAGGGTTGGGAAGGTTACGTTTTAAAAGTTATCTGTTACAGTTGTTGCAGCAAGTTACTCATTCAAATTTGTAGTAATCCCACAGTTCCCACTACCCCATTTTGATAGTAATGAAATTATTAGATACCATTACTTTTAGATTACTTAAATACAATCTCAATACAACAAGTCAACAACTGCATGAATTGCATGGATTTTTAACATTGTTTTCGTGAAAAATGACTCGTATGTCAAATGCGGCTGTGGTTCCTTCGTTCGTCGAAATCGACTGTTGTCTTACCAGTGTTGTTTTTGAATTGAATTCTTGATGTAGAATTTTTTTTGTACATTAAAGTTGTACATTCAATTGTCTAAATTACTAAAGATGTGCCCTGTTTCACAGACACTTTTATCTTTATAGTAAGCAGATGGTACATTCTTATCAATTAATTCAACGCGTAAAATGCATCATGCTGGTCAACATTATAATGTACAAAACATGATCTGTATGGTTAAAGTTACATTATGCCTACGTGACCATAAGTGAAAACACAAGTCTATGTAAAGTCTATGTTCTCAACAGTGTTCAAGTTGAGTTCACGGCCCAGGGAACTGAAACAGTGGCATGTTGAACGCTATTCAACTTAATGACCCACAATTCCTAGATCTCTTGTAAAAATGTGAACTGGCTGGAAGTGATGAAGAATGCGAGGACGATGATTACAAATAAGTAGGACCCCGATTTCGTACAGTACAGACGAGTTTTCTCGCAAAATACAGGGGGCTGGCATTTGTCCCGGTGGGTGCAACGCACTTCCTGTGTCTGTATATTTCCCTGTGTAAAGTGATCATAGTGGATGCAAGTGGTTGAATTTGTCACAATTCTTAATTCTTAATTGATGAAATACAGTTAAAACCCGACTTGAAGTTACACACCGATGTGGTCACATGTTTTTCTGGACCAATGGGATGGCTGCTTCACTGGTAATTCCAACTTGAATGCGTAAATGGAACGGGATGTGTTTGTGGGGCACAGATCTGCACGAGAGCATTTGGGTGTGGTAGGTAACGTGGTAGGTGTGTGCTCCCACCGATTAAACCTTGTCTATAGGAAAGGAATTAAATGTGCAACATCAAAAGCAGCATTTTTTCTTACCTAGTGCATAGGTACCGAGACAACTACACCTCAGATAAAACATTATTTTATTAATTTATTATTATTGTATCATGATATCATATAATCATAGTATGTTATGCAATCATATATAATAATGTATATATTATTATTAATAAAGTATATTATTTTACATTTGTCATGGCCATTTCTTGTACTGCCCATTGGGGCAGCCAAAAAAAAAAAGAACCATGAAACATCTACAGGAAATAAAGACATCTTGTAGTTGAGGTAACATTAAAATAGTTAAAATAGTAAAAATACCATTTCAAAAGTTTTCTGGTATGAGCTGGTTCTGTGGCGCAGTCAGTAAGACACCCACATCCAGAACATGTATTGTGGCAGGGGCAGCGCCACAAGTTGTCCTCCCCTCGCCAACATTTCTGCAATGTCTTCCCCTGGGACTGGTGCGTGAGGGGTCTAAGGCACTGCGCCACAGAACAACCCTCCACTAGATTGCTTACTTTTAATGCCATCCAGATATGGGCAGAGTATCCATAAAAATTACTTAAGTAAAAGTATTGTCAGAGAAATATTGCTCAATATTACTCAAGTAAAAATAAAAATTAGTCATCCAAAGTATGAGTGAAAGAAAAAAAGTACTATACAAAAAGTTAAGTAGTGTACTGAGTAACTTTCACTAAAAAAAAAAAAAAAAGAATTAGGACAAATTCTCTTTTCAAAATGTCATTGAATGCCCCCCGTAAATTTACAATCCCTGGCGAGACAGAGAGAGAGAGGGAGAGAGAGAGAGGGAGAGCGAGAGAGGGAGAGCGAGAGTGCCCGAGAGAGGGAGAGAGATATGACTCCAACAATTCCCAACGGGTGTCGCTAAAAGCCAAGTTAATATAACAAGTAGCAAATTTCTGACATCTCAGTAAAAAAAAAAAATCACCTCAAATTTACTCAAGTAAAAGTGGAAAGTAACTTGTGAGAAATGTACTCCAAAAGTAAAAAAGTACACTAAAAATTGTAACAGATTAAATGCAATGGGTTACTGCCCATCTCTGATGCCGAAAATCCAACAGCTTGGATACTTGACAAGGCTGAAACTAACTTGAACTAATGCTCTGAGCCCAGGGGGATTCAGGGACTTGACAAGCCAAAATGTGACTTCAAATCTTTGGTGTGGTATAGCACCGTCAGCCAGCATTAACATTACCCAACGCCCCTACTTTGCTGAAATTGTCCTCCTCTGCCTGGTAGAAAAAAACCCAAACATCTCTCTTCCCCTCTCTCTATCGTTCTCTCCCGCTCTCTCTCTCTGTACCTCTACCTCCTGCTCACATTCTTTCCGTTCATTTGAGCCAGATTTTTTGGCATAGCACGGAGATCGCGAGGGGAAGCGTGCTCGACTGACATAATAAGATCAGTGACAAAGGCTCCCATGTGCACCAACGTTGCTTCTTAAAGGGGAGGCACCACCACTGAAATATTGTCTTTCTTGATCTCAGTCCAGTCGGTAGGGTGGATTGCCCTTATCTGGGCCACTGCCTAATGTGGGACACTTGGCTCCTCCCTAAACTAATGAATGTCAGTGAAACTATGGTAAAAGCAAATTGCGGGACGATCATCAAAAACATTAGGTACATGCTGTAAAAGCACCCAGCGGGCCAGTCAGTGACAGAGTTTTGACTAATTTAGTCTTAAGAGTATAAAACAATTAATATCCATACATTCATGATTCATCACTAGTGTATTGATTAAATCTTTGTCCATTATAAAATAGAGTAAAATGTTGTATATTTATTATTTGAACTTTGTATTTGCTTTTCAATTGATTTTCTTACTGCTCCACTTTAGGACTTTAGTGTCCTAATGTGGGACAGGATGGTTAGTCTAACGTAGGACATCACCATGAACATCAACAACAACCTATTAAACCTAATAAAAATGACAAAATTACACTTAGAAAAAACTAACAAAAATAAATGGTTAATTCTCAATAACATGTCAGAAATCACAACTTCTGACAAAAACATGTTTTTGTTACATTGTACAAATGTATTTTGCCCCCCCCCACCCCCAAAAAAAAACAATTATGTACTGTAATCTTAAGAGTTTTTTCTTTTAGTTTTTCGCAAATGAAGTGTGGCAAAACTGATATACACACAAAACAGACATGTCATGGCATCTTTGAAACTTTTTGGACAATTGTACTCATCCATGAAAATGGCTCCTTCCAATACAAATGGAAAAAGTTACTCAGTAAAAATTGTAAACACTAACATAATCTCTAACATAATAACATAATAGATTTCGTTTTCATGCAGAATGGACCACCATTGCATGATAGCGGGCGTGGTCTCTCATTAACATGCTGTATGCACATTTACAAATTACAATAATGGCCCCCCAATGATTGTGGGAGTAATCCCGTACTCCTGGGAAATGTGACTGTAATCTAGATTACATATTTTAAAATGTAGTTGTAACGTTTTTGTAGTTGTTTAATAATATGATTACTGTAACATGATTACACACACACACATACACACACGTACGGCCTCTAATAAAGTGTATTTGGAATTGCGTGTGCAGTGCTGCGTTAGGACCAACGTAGGGTTAAAACGCTGGGAGAGAAACATGATATCTAGTCGGAGTGCTGCCGTAATGACGTCAACTTTTCAGTGCAATTTGGCAGCGCAAGGAGTTGGTGCATTTTCTCTCTCTCTCTCTCTCTGTCTCTCTCCCCCCTCCCCCCTCTCTCATTCTCTCTTTTTGGCCACCGAGAGACAAACGACGTGGGGGGAGGTTTCAAACGTGATGACTGGGACAAAGGAGTTCTTTCTGAACTCAAGTAGTTTTTTGTTTTGCTTGAATCTAAAATGCTTGTAAAGCTGGGCTACCTTATTGAAATGCTTCTTTTAAGAAAATGCACACTGTTATCTATATGCAAATTTAATTAATAAATATGCAAGTACTAATAATACCATGTAAACACATGTTTGTGCATTAGTTGACATTTCTACCTCCTAATAATGAATTAATAGTTTTATATGATGTTTATACCATCTACATCTAACTATAGACAAGTTTACACGCTAAACACAGGGGGCTGACATTTTCAAAATACGACTTGGGAGTTACTCACTCGGTGTGGTCACATGTTTTTCTGGACCAATGGAATGGCTGCTTTCACTGGTAAATTGGATAAAAATGGGGAAATGGAATGATGGGTTGTGCAGATTATTGGATCATGCGTTTGTGAGGCATAGATCTGCGCTAGAACATTTGGGTGTGGAATAGCACATCGGGAGTTACCACCATCGTTTTTAATTAATGTAATAGGTGTGTCACATTAAATGGACAATTTCAAAAATAAGTCAGAACACAGACTTACACAACGATTCTTATCTTCAAGTGAAAAACACTTGAAAAGGTACAGCACGCGGTAGTGTTCGCACCAAGCCAACTTTTTAGTGTTTCAGCCCAAAGACAGTAGAAACAAAAATGTAACATGCACAGCACTAGCAAATGAACTTTTTAAAGACTTCAGTAAGCCCCACTGCAGGCTGGTTGACATTTTGAAAATATGACTTGACATTACTCACGGTCACATGTTCTTCTGCACCAATGGGATGGCTGCATGCAATCGTAAGGTCTACAAAAATTTGTAAATGGAACGGGTTGCACAGATTATTGAATCATGCATTTGTGAGGCATAGATCCGCACTAGAACATTTGGGTGTGGCACAGTGCAAGTTACCACAATACTTTTTAAAATAATGCAATAGGTGTGTTCTGTCCCATTAAATGAACAAGTTTAAAAATAAGTCAGAACACAGCAACAACACCGGAAGTCATATTAAGCCTAGAATTCTTACTGGAACTACCCACCGAATTTGTCTATCAATCCAGCCATCTATAAAGAGCAGGTTGTTACGTATATCTATCAATGTATCTCTACTGATGAGGTAACTACAAGGAACAAGGCTCAACAGTTGAGAAGAAACGTTTGTTTTAATACAAGATAGAAGAAAATGATCAGTAAAAAATAGAAATTCTTTCTATACATACAACAGTGGAAACATTGAGAGGTCAAAATAGTTACATGTGAGAAGGAAAATTTAAAAAAAGGAATGAAAATAAAGGTTACAAGCGTCACAAACACCTCTTCCTTACAGGGTCCAGTTAGTGAAGTTAAAAACGAATACACAAGTTCTGTGTGCCTGTGGGTCGGTGGAAGGAGTACTGGTTCTGGCGCAACACACACACACACGCACATGGATTTGCGCGCGCGCACACACACACACACACACACACACACACACACACACATGCACAGTTGAGTTGGAGTGTATTCAGTCGGGGGTTGTTTGGGTGGCGAGGTGCTATTTACAGTGTGAATTTTATATAACGAAAACAAAAACGACAGACTTGATTTCTGAAGAACAGTACACTCAAGCAGGTACGTTCGGTCTATGTCAACCCACACACACACACACACACACACACACACACTGAGCCCTCACGTTACATATTGTGCCAGCTCATTTAGTAGGCACACGTTGAAGCGTACATTAACTGATGTGTCGTCCACACTCGCACAGTCTACTGAATCTAGAGTCTCCCCCGCGTGTCCGTCATTGCAGATTCTATGATTTAATCCTATGTTTCATGTTCTTACATTTGGACATTATTGTTGTGTTTCCAAAACAGAGAAAGAAGAATTAATTTCCTGCACATATCGATAACATTTCTGTTGTGAAACAAATTTGTCTAGAGTTTGATTCGATCAAACAATTTGTTTTTTTTTGTTTTTTGTTTTTTTATAATTCCTGGAAAAAACATTAATACAAAAATATCGAGGGTACCAAGTATAGCAGCTTGACAATATTACATAGCTGATAGTGGCTTGAAAATAAGAGTGCATTCAATAGCTAACAACAGACTTATTGTAAGATTGTTGCGAGACCCGATCACACTACAGGCCTCAAAGGAATATGCCACTGCAAAAAGAACAGAGAGACAAGAGATAAAGGAAAAGAGAGGGAGAGAAAATGGAGGGAGATAGAGTGAGAGAGGGAGAAAGGAAGAGATATATAAACAGAGAGAGAGAGAGAGAGAGAGAAAAGAAGAGATATGAGGGAATGATGGAGAGAGGCAGATATGATTTTCAGCCATTGTGTCTGGATTCAACATAGCCTGGCAAGCCAGACTAAATGAATTGTTTCGATTTCCATAAAACAATACTTTTGTTGCCAGGCAAACCACACATTGCACTACTAGCATGGCTTCAAAAGGGAAAAAAGGCCACAACCAGACCAGCTGAAGCTCATTAGCACAATAATTACACACCTGTTCTGTGTGTTGAAAAAGAAAATGATAGGATTTAAAAAGCAAAACTTGCCAGCCCAGACTGTTCGAAGAGTAGTGTGGCGAGGTGTGCCTTGTCCTAAAGTGGTTCACGCAGACATTTAAGCTGCGTCCCAATTCACATCTTTAGCCCTTATCTCAGCCCTGGCCTTTCTGTTTGCGACATCCTCCTATTTATATCTGGGAAACGCGGAGCCTAGGTGGTGTAATGGTTTTGTGTGAAACACTGGTGAGCCACACCGTTAATGTGCAGGTTTCAAAAGCTACACCGGGGTCTCAATTTTAAACATTCAGAATGGATTAAAACTGTATGGATATCAAAGGTCGCTGCTTGCAAGAATCGGGACTGCATTAAGGCTTGTCTTGCCCCGACGTGGACTAGCAGAGAAAAGAGTAACACACATGCTTGTGAACACACTTGTGCACTTGGACAGCAGAGGGAAGCAAAATCACTGGAATTTGGGTTTATACCTTATTGAATGGTGACTGATCATTACTCAATGAAATGTTGTATTTTCCTATATTCTAAATTCATAATTGCTAGTTATCTCGCGAAAAACATGTTTGTCACAATTTCTCGAGCAATTGAGTATGTAATTATGAAAGTTTTCGAGTCGTTAGTTGCAGCCCTACTCAGATCTTCGAGAAATACACTACAACATAGTGCACAATAAAGGGCTAAGGGCTAAGATGATTTCCAAGATAAGAATTTGGACGTAGTATAACTCTGCGATTATTCCTGTTCATTTGTGGCCTTTCATGGACATGCCATCCATAGCCTTCCTATGGGCAGAGCCCAGAGTCACAACTAACAACAAGTAAGAACAAGACGTCGAAAAACTATTGTCATATGAAAGAAATTGTTGTTTATCTCTATAGATCCTCCGAACAGTTCCAACTGTGGTAACAAGTCTTTTCCGGGCTATTCAGGCCATTTTAGCAGAAACCGGTGAAGATGGGGAGCAGACATGCATCACAAATGACAAATATTCAAACTTCTTTCATATGAAAACAATATTTCACAAGAAGACATAATGAATTTCAATAGGGCTATTGCACATGACGTCACGGCTTGGCAGCGGCAGACATTTTGGTGGTATCACGCACGGAGAAGTATACATATACACACAATTAACTGGTATACCAAATCACATCCATTGCATAGGGAGCAAATACAATGGATAAAGTTAGCGATTGATACCATATTACCATGGACAAATCAACAATAGAAGACTTTTAAACAGACAATGTTATGCAAATATCGCTGTCTGCCGGTTCGTTTGACCGCGATGATGCAACAGCCTTATTGAACAGGACTCTTTCAAATAGCTACGCTGAGCCGAACATTGGGTTCAGCTCTGCTCAAGAGGGCATCATCTTTGTAAAATGAGAGACTCATAAATACTAAACGATGACTTTTCGCAACATCCTGGTGAAATGAACCCTTGGTGGAACACGCAAACAGAGAACTCTACACTAAATATTTAAGATTCTTGATTTGCAAACAAAGTGGAAATCTATTCCTGCATTGTGAAAATGTATACAAAATATACATTCGTTTCTCAGGCTGAACACCACATTTCCCCTACCCTGCCCCATCCAAATACAAGAGACTTTTTTTCCAATGTCTGCATACTTTAGGTGGAAATACCCAATCATGCTCGAGCATGGTGTAACGCCGGATTCACACTGCACCACTGAATTGACTCACATCTGATATTAACATGATATATGCCCCACAATAGGGCTGTGAGGTTTAGCCCAAATATTAAATTCCGATTTTTATCCTTGACATTTTGATTACCGATTCAATTTCAAATTCCTGAAGAAAAGACAAAAAACACACACCATCAAAATCAGTTTTTAAATGTTGCAAAGTGTCCCTGTTTGGAATGAAGAAATAGGAGAACTGATCATAGGGATTGGGATGAATAACAAAATATACTTCACCAATATACTTTAGAAACAACCCAAAATTATCCATAATGCTGCTGTGATAAAATGTCAAATCAACCAGACCTTCAACAATATGCTACAATCATTCAATTGATTTTAAATATATTTTTTTGCACACAATCCACAAAGTGAAACCACTTTCAAAGAAGCCGATCACTTGGGAACAAGTTACTTCAGAAGTGCAGTGTGAATGTATTTTATTGCCTTTTGTTGGCTTCCGCCTTTGACTGTAAGCAGGAACACATTTTTTTCCTATGAGATATCGGGCCAAACTGATACGAAGACGAGCACTTTGTCAATACCAACAGCACATTTTTGCGCATGGGCCTTTTTTGCCGATACTAACCAATACCAAATTCACATCCTATGTTACATATGCACAGAAACAAAATCCAGCTTGAGTCTCTTGAGAAATGCAGTGTGAACATAACATGAGTAACAACATCAATATTCAACATCAATATTCAGTCAATGATACACAATACCAGTGGTATATCGCTAGGTCCTTAGTCCAAGAGTACAGTTGCGTGCATGTAAAAAAAAAGCTTCGCACTGTGACACTGAAGTGACTCAAGTCTGATCAGAAGTGATTTGATTCTGAACGTTCAAATCAGATTCAGATGTCGTTCAAATGAGTCAGTTCAGCTGTGCAGCATGAATCAGGTCAATCAAGTCATAGACTTTAACTTCAACTTGAAAAAAAAGGCATTCTTTGCTTTTGATTTGCTGAGACTTTTTCTTTAGAAAAAGTAAAATCTGTTCCTATCTATATTTAAAAACCATCCAAACTGCTTGATGTGTAATGTCTTGGACCAGTCGTTTGAACACGTATTAAAATAACAACTAACAACCTTAAACAGATTAAAAACCCAAAGAAAAAGTACATATTTGAATTCATACCACCAGTATACACAATATGATGTATACAGTATTTTGGTCAGCACATCCAAGTAAGACACAATAGTTAAGTGGAATTCTAGAGCAGCCAGCGCTTTGCCAAGAGTCAATTTCATTCATCAGTCCCTCCAGAAAAATAATGTTTTTACTTTCAGTTTCTGTTTCGGCCCATTCATACCTCACGTAAACTACGGATACGTGGAGTGTTTCACGCGTTCTGTTAGACGATTTTGTCCTTGTTTTGACAAAGATCTGGGGAGCTCACGATTACAAGACTGCCGGAAAGGTGGGGCGATATACATTTTTGTTGTTGTACAAAATGTCAACATAGTCAGGAAATAAGACAAGAATAAGACAAGATACTTGCAGATTGGTGCGCAATTATCTAAGTCTTGGGCACAGAGATAAACAAAGAGTCCAAACGTTGCAGTTTTCAACAAATAGGGGAGGCTTTGAGAAAGTCCGGCAATGCCGTGAAATCAAAATAGATCGCAATAATGGAAAGATAAGTATGTGTGTACCCACAGCAAAAGCAACACAATTGTTTTGTATTTTTGTGTGGCCGCCAATTCTGCCTCTTAAAGAACATATTCTGTTATTGCACACTTTAACATTGATGCTACAAATTTCATTTAAAAAATCGAAACATTAAATGGTCATATTTATTTAAAACATGAATACAAAGTTTTGATTAAGAACAACCATAAGCAAATTACATTTTCCAAAAAAAAAAAACAACAACCAGCTAATCTAATCATCAGCAACTGACTATTGAAATAGTTGTTAGTTGCAGCCCCATCTACAGATTGTCGTCTCAAGAAATAGAAAAAGAACATTTAAAATGAGAACAATGTGGAGGATTGTTTTTTAATGGAGGGACTGATTGTTAACACAGAGTCTAATACCAGACACAGTCTTTGTTTTCCTTGTTCCTTCTCAGAGCTTTGGAAATTTGCTATGCTTCACATTATGGAATACACAGTGCAACAGGAAATTTTCCATTTGTCCATTTCGATTTTGCGTTAAAAAATATACAAAAACACAGAGGCCCATTTATTTATTTTTTTGCAATCTTCCTCTCCTTTCTCTTCTTATCTTCTCAGGTGGTTGGTGTACAAGTTGTTTTTAGTGGTTGTGTAACTATATAACATTGGCGGTGTCCAAAATCACTCCCTATTCCCTGTATAGTCCACTATATAGGGCGCACGCAATTTTGTAGGGGTGTTTGAATTCTAGTGCACTAAAAGTATCCCACAATGCACCGCGAAAAGAAGTGAGCATCGATGTACCCTAGTCCAAGCAATATAACCCATAATGCATTGTAAGCCACATTAAAAATGACCTAAAATACAAAAAATGGCGCGGTGAGAGTCAATAGCGACCAATCACGCCAAATAGTTATAAATGTAAGTACTTTCTGTGATGATTGTTTCATTTTATAATGTTATAATAATTTTGACGGTGCCAACTCTAGTGACCTCTGTCGTTGAGTGCATTATAAGTGAGTGCACTATATAGGGAGTAGGGATAGGGGATAGGGAGCGATTTCGGACACAGCCATTGTGTTCCACTGTATCATTCAATTCAGATCACAAATGCCCCTGAGAGGCGACCATGTGAAGATTTAGAGCTGCTAAAATCTTATAAGTCTTGGTTCAACCCATTCACACTTCTGGGTTTCAGTGGAGCATCTCAGAAGCCTCCTCCTCTCAGGAACACGAGAGTAGATCTTGAAATGTGAACAGACAACGGTGCATACGTAAATGTTTTTTTTTTCATTCTCCGTCGCTCTGTTACTCCTGTCCGTCTAGCATCACCAGCCATTCATAGTCCACTGTGCATTAAGGGCGGCCATTTTGTGTTCGTCTCGTGGAAGCGTTTTGCTTGAACGACGACCATTCTGTGTTCATTTCGTGCCAGCGTTTTTGCTCGGGACGACGGGCCATTTTCAAGAGCGAAGCTAAGGCACGTGGGGGTGTTAAGGCAATAGAGTTAGTGCTGGTTGGTGGATTCTAGTGCTTTCCAGGCTTCTGGACCAAGATGTCGCCGTTGTTGAGGTTTATTCTGGAAATAGTTCTCTTTTTTTTCATTTTGGTCTAAGACATGAAAGTGGTCAGAGTTAAAGTGAAAAAAAAAAAGTCCATGTAAAAAATACTTCCCGCGTTTCGGTCCTTTCACGCGTGCAAATGTAAGGCTCTACACGGAGGAGTGTGTGCAAAAAAAAAAAAGAAGTTGCATCTTGGCTCTTTGGGGAAAATGGATCCTCGGAGGCCACTGTGGTTCTGGGTGAGGTTCTGCAGGCGTCTTTTGTTGCGTGACACAACAACGCTGTTTCGTTGTCACATGACATCTTGTGGTCAGGCACCTTTCAGTGTGACGTCGTGGAGTGCTACATGGAATCTTCGTCATCCTCCATCGGATCATCCGACACCCTGGGGAAAGCGGCAATGGGTTGTCACAGTTAGGTAAAGGTACTTTATTTAGACACACATACATACATGTTATTGGTGAGCGATAAATCAATATTTAAGAATTCTTGTGAAGTTTTATGATATCGACAAATATTTTGCCATATCAATTATCTCGAGAAGTCGAGATATTTGATAATACGCAGCATGGCAGCAGGGAGTTTAGTAACAGAAGTAATTTAGTCACAGTAGGGCAAGGGGTTAGGGTTAGGGTTAACTCGTAACCCTACAGTGACTAAATGACCCATAACTGGTGGCAGGAGCAGGTAAAGAATTCACAGAGCACACGCCAGTTTTTCCAAGCTTGCAATGAAAATACCAGATTGGTTTGGAAGACAACAAAAACACAGCTCAAAATGATGTGAAACTTCTTCGAATTGAGAAGGAAAGGATCGCTTGGTGAGCGTAGGCCTGCTGTTGGGGACTAACGCCCACTGTGCCACCGCAATGCAACGTCTAGCGATGTGAGATGTGCGGATGATGCATTGGTTCTGGCTTGCCAGGCTAGCAATGTGCGATGCGTGGACGATGCATTGTTTCTGGCTCGCCAGACTACTGTGCCACAGGGCCAGCGCTATGTTATTGGTGTTCCTAAAGATAATTTTTGTCAACTCATCAGGATTTTCAGGACAGAGGGTTCACACTGCCCCATTAAGCGGTATTATATGACACATGCAGTGAGAGTTGACGTTGACATCTTGTTAAATCTGATAGCATGGTGTTTATGTTGTTCTTACCTTGCACGCCGGACGTCACTTATTGTGTTTTGTGTTCTGAAGACGGCACCACTCCAAATAGTGGCCAGCGGCAATTATTATCATCGCTCGTCGTGTACCAGATGATATCTGCGATGTCAGCTCTGGTGTGGAAATGCTGAGCTTCTTGAATATTGGAGTGAGTGTACGAGTCGATGCATACCTAAATAGGTGTGTATCGACTAGGGCAGGGTAGCGATTCAAATTTCCTGAATTGATTTCAATTCACAAGGTCACGATTCAAATCATGATTCAATTTTTTTTTTCAAGTTATTTTTGGGGTGCAAGTGCCATTTTTCATTTTTTTTATTTAGAGAGATAGTGATAGAATGAAATCGGAAACTGGAAGGAGGAGCCATTGCAGAAAAGCTGGAGAGAGCATTAGAACCTACGCCACTGCTCGATCTGTGGTCTAGGGGTGCTCTCTAACCACCATGCCACAGCGTGGCATATTGCTGCATTGTCGCTTTCCCATATTCAAAACAGCCCCATCCATATTTGTAATTGCCTCTGTGTATGTGAGTCAATGATCTAAAAGTATTTATTTTAGAAAATGAGAATATGACATTCCCATGGCAGGGGGAAAAAATTGATTCATTTCATTTTGAGCATGAATCGATTTTGATTCTTTGAGCTATTAAACACTTTTCACAACACTGGGCGTGACAGACGGTCAGACCACACTTGCTCTGTGTGTGGGTGTGTGTGTGTGCGTGTATGTATGTATGTGTGTGTGTGTATGCATGGGTGTGTGTGTGTGTGTGCACCTCTTGTTTGCGAGGACCCTGACGGACAGCGAGGCCAGGGCGTTCACAGCGTCCGTTTCTTCTCGCTCTCGACTCTCGGCAGACAGGAAGGACAGACCCAGGTGACCCGTTTGAGACCTCACACTCTGCCAGTACTCACCTGGAGACAACGTTGGTAAACAAGGCTATCAAGGCTGGTTCAATATGGCTTTAAATACAGATTTTAGTGTGGGAAGGGGTTGTTTTGACAAGGCTTGAGATCCCAGCTCTGGATTTAACAGTTAGATTTCCAAACAAGCTGATGGTACCATAATGGATTACAGACTCAATTGCTGCTCCGTAAAAAAATCAACATTGTATTTTGACATTGTTTGAATACTGGATTTTAACACCAAAACGGCTCACCTACTCCAGGTCTCTATCAACAAGAGACTCCAAGAAAGATAATTCCTCAGTCAGTTTACTACGAGATAAGGCTGAAGGCCCATTCATACCGCACGTAAACTACAGATACGGATGGAGCATTTCACATGTTCTCTCCGTCGATTACATGCGTGAATTGACACAGATCGGGGGACCTTATGATTACGTGCGTGATTGTGATTATACTGAAAGAGTTAAGGACCGCAATTGACCACCACAGTTGAAAAGTTTCTCCACTTACTCTGAATGGTCAGTACTTTCTGAAGAGACCGGACTCCGTTGACGTTGGGAGGCTGCAGCAGCACCTCCTCAGACAGAGGCTCCTGGAAAACACACCCACGGATTATGTCTCCATGTCCTTAGAAAGCTCTGATCGTTTGAGATGCACCGGGTGTGACATGTACAAATGAGCTTCCTTTAAGCAGTAAAATGATGGTGGTAACTGGTAACATGCGCTGTGCTATTACATGCCCAGATGTTCTCATGCAGATATATGCCCCACAGATGCATGATCTGTGCAACCCATTCCATTTACTCATTGTCGATTTACCAGTGGATGCAGCCATCCCGTTGGTCCAGATGAACATGTGACCACACCAAGTGAGTAACTTCAAGTTGTATTTTCAAAATGTCATCCCCCTGTAAATTCACCTATACATTTAGCAGACTACTGCATAGGCCTAGTTAATGTTAAAGTGTCCATACTTTTATCTCAATTCATTTGCTAAATTAGAGATTTTAGAGACAAAAAAGCGTGATTTGAGGTTTCAGCTCTACCTCCAGGCCGAGCAGAGCACTGACGCATGACTCGGACGCGTCGCAGATGGCCGTCAGATCGTGTCCTCCCTCCAGAGCCATGACCACCCGACCCCCCGCCAGGGACATCAGCTGACGGGTTAAGAAGCCAAAACCTACAAGGGCAAACACGTGTGCTTATTTATTTATTTATCTCCTCTTGTAGCAGACTGTGCACCAACATGAGTCATCCTTCTCCCAGAAGCTCCGATCAGAAACTCGGGTTATTTTTTCTGGAGTAAGCATCATTTTCCCAAATTGCAAATTGCAATTATTGCAAATAAATTGATGTCATATCTGGAAGTCAATAATACAACAGTAACATTTGGATTACTGTGGAAAAAATGCATAGTATAACTTTAAACTGCTGGTAAAATGTGTTGGTTTTTCTTGGTGCTCGTTAACGATGAAAAGCTGTCATTTCTTAAAACTCACTTGCTGCACCCAGGTGGTACAGTACAGAAGGCTGTATCGTGTTAAATGCATATATCAACACATTCAGACCGAACCCCCGAGAATGGGAGATATAGATGACACATTTGAAATGTAGTTGTAAGGGACTACAATTACTAATTTTGTAATCTGATTACAGTGATACAATTACATGTAATCAACTACCACCCAACCCTGTACAATAGTTGAGTGACGAGAGGTTGCTCACATTTGGATGACACCTTATATCCACCCAGAGGTGGGGCGTGGCCATCGGCGGCGTCGAAACCTGCGGAGACCAACACCACATCCGGACAGAACTCCTGGGCTATGGGCATCACCACCGTCCTGAGAACACAAGCAAACATACGGGTGTGAAACCTGTTGAACCATTGGGCTAGCACAATCGGACACCTGCATCGGGCGCATGTATAGTGCCTGTGGGGCTTGGTTCACAGGTACATGGGCAGCGTCGCAAATTCTCCTCCTCTTTGCCAACATTTCTGCAAGGTCCTCCCTCGGAATCTCTCATCCTACTGACCTACTTCCACGCTAGCCCTGTCAATAAAATGGGAAAACACCGCTTACGCCAGAAACAATAAAAAACAAAAATGTTGAACCATCAAACAAACTCCAAAATGATCAAGATGAGAATTTCTTGCATTGCAATTTTACATTTCTTCTTCAAATGTAACTGTATTCTTGATTGCAATTTTTAAAATATAGTTGTACAGGAACCACAGTGCAATCTGACTACATGTAATCTGTTACTACCAACCCAGTTCCTAGACCACCTAATGTGCCCATCGCAACCAACACCGGATATTGCAACAGCCCCTAGCTGTGCCTTGTGACTCACATGAACTGTCAACAACTCGCTTAACAATTCGCTGATCGTTCTGGCAACCTTTCCAGAACATTCCCCTCTGAGTCACTTCAAACTCCAACTCTTCTTCTGCGTGGCCAAAATGTGCTAATTTCCCCTCACCCCCCTGTCCTGAGAAGACAAGCGTTGGGCGGGGCTTCCACAGGAAGTGGGGGGCGGGACCCCACCAACAGGAATTGACGTGCAATCGCAGCGGATCAAAGGTTTGTTGCTCGTTCCCACTGTCACCGTTGACACGGCAACTGGCATTAACCACACACATCTGGAAGCTGTTTGAGGATGATGGAGCCCTCACACACACACACACACACGCATGTACACTCGCAGATGAACACACACAACATGTACACATGTAAAGTAACACACGGATGTATGCTAACAGAGTAACACACACACACACACAAGTGCACTCGCAGATGAGCACACACAACATGAACACATGTAAAGTAACACACATGTATGCTTGCAGAGTAACACACACACACGAACACTGACACATACAGTAACACATACAAAGCTAGAAGCAAGCAGAGAGTGCAAACCTGCGCCAAGGCCATGGGGTCACTGATGCCAAAACATTCCAGATGCTCTGGAATCCTATACCTACAAATGTAACTTACAATGATGTAAATGCACCAAAATTTAATCACTTGTTCCGTTTGTCATTTCCAACAATTCTACAAAATGCCATCCAGATCCGTGCACAACCTTTTCATTTATCCTGCTGACAGACAAACTGACAAAAAAACAGTCAGTTTTTTGTCAGTTTCCTTCGCGAAGGTAATGATGTCATCACTTGTTCCGTTTGCCATTTCCACACACAGACTATAACAGCTTGGATACCCGTGCAAACGTCCTGATGTCTCACTATCTCACTATGCAACAGAGACCCCTGACTACGGTCCACAATGGACAGCACGTTGAAATTTAGCGTTTGTATATCCAGATTATCATGTTGCAATTAACTTGGTTGGGCATGGACTTGGGTAGCCTGGCGAGCCAGAACCGTTCAATCGCCCATGCATCGCACGCGATTAGAGCGATCATTGGGTCTGGTAAAACCAGGGTTGCAAAACGTGTAAAAAAAAGTGTCAATCAAATCGTGTTATCCAGTCACAGCACGGTAGGTGGGACAAGCGGTGTGGAGGCGTGACAACCAAACTCTGCCCACGTCTCGCGTCACCCATACCAAACTCAGCCCTCATTTTGCGTCGCCCATACCAAACTTTGCCCACGTTTGCGTTGCTTATACCAAACTCCGCCCACATCTGGCGTCATCCATACCAAACTCCGCCCACGTCTCGATTCAAATAATTTGATTGGTCTGCCCGTATATGGGCGATGTCTGCCTGATTTGTCCAGACCCAATGTACCGTCTAGCGGCATGCGATGCATGGACGATTAGTTGGTTCTGGCTTGCCAGTCTATGTCTTGGGGGCGGCAGTATAGTATAATATGAAGTATAGATAAAGTATACCTATAAGTGCAGTGATGTCCTCTACCTTACCACTTCACATCCATTGTATTGGGGTAAATGGAAAGCAAATGTATGCTATCAATCGCTAGCAGATAGCAGCCTACTCCCATGGATAAATAATAGTTATAGACTTTTAAACCGTCTGTTTATGCAAATATCACTCTCTGCCTGTTCCTGTCCAGTATTATTAATATTTTAATATATTTATATTTTATTTGTGTATTTTTAGTTGTCATCCATTGCACAATATGGTTTGGAATGTTTCAATTGTGTTGCTCAGTTTTGTTGTCCAATTTACACATTCAATGTTGTACTACTGCAGGTAGTAATGTAGATTTTGGCCTTCTTGTGTAGCGGAATTTGTTTTGACATAAGGAGTTTTTCGGTCCTTCCAAATGCAAATACATAGATGCACAGAAACTGAATTATGTGTACAACACAGTTGTGTAAACACTACCCTATAATGAATCACATGCTGTCAACTATCAACTAAGCATTTACACGGAAAACAAACATACGTTCATAAACACAAAGAAACAAAAAAGCGTGCGATTGGCACACAGGTTTGTGTAAACAAATGAATTGCATGATTGCAAACTCACACAGACACACGTTCAACACGAACGCAAGAGAAATTTGCGTACGTCTGCGCCCACACACCGACACACTAGTGCCCACACACCGACACACTAGTGTCACAATGATATGTGTACACACTACGGCCGAGGAAAGATATATTAAAAAGAAAATTAAAAATTAAAGTTGTGACTAAGAATGAATGTGTTGGGACTGGCTCTGTGGCACAGTGGGGTAGACCCATGCACACATCCAGCCCCATACATCATCTTGTGTTCACAGCACGCGTAGTGCCTTGAGATCGCTTCCCCTCACGATCATGTACTGTAGGTCCGCTAGTCCCTGCTCTGTCGTCCGCCTTCAGACGAAAATACAATAGAGGTAGTTCTCCTGGCGATCGATAGCATATCACCATGGATAAACCAATAATACTTTTAAACACCAATGTTATGCAAATATCGCTCTGCCTGTTCGTCTGACCGCGATGATACCACCATAATGTTTTCCGCCACCAATCTGTGACATCACTGTGCACCAGCCGTATTGGCTGTGCAGCCTATTACTGTCGTTTCAATTATTGTGTACAAATTAATTTGAATGTTAGTACAGTTCACCTCGGTCACACTTGCATTCATACAAGACACACAGCCACTGACAAACACAAAAATATTGGTAAGACGCAGCACACCACACACACACACACACACAGCAGTGTAAACAGTGGTGTGTGTCTGTGTGTGTTGGTGTGTGTCTGTGTGTGTACAGTGATGTAAGCAAACATCAGACGCTGAGCCTGACCAAGTTAACCAGACCAATAAACTCTGGCCACATCCACCCCACGCTGCTAGTGGAAAGAGAGGGAGGAGGTGGGGTGAGCAAAGGGGCGAGAAAAAATAAGCTAAATTAGTTAAGCCCTTTGGTTGACCAAAATACACCCTGTTATTGACAGTGTTTTTTTATTAATGTTTTTTATTGTAGTCTTATAGACGAGTTGGGCGGGTAGTTCCGGTAAGAATTCTAGGCTGAATATTACTTCCGGTCATATTCAGCCTAGAATCGCTTGTCTATTTGTGTATTTAATGTGACAGCACACATCTATTGCGCCATTTAAAAATGATCATGATAACTTGCGCTGTGCTATTTCACACCCAAATGTTCTAGTGTGGACCTATGCCCCACAAACGCATGATTCAATAATTTGCACAATCCGTTCCATTGACTCATTTTTGATGGACTTACCAGTGAATGCAGCCATCCCATTCTTCCAGAAGAATATGTGACCTCACCGATTGAGTGACTTGAAGATGTATTTTCAAAATGTCAGCCTATGTACCATGTACATTTATTTCAATGTATTTTATATTTTGAATGTGTTCCAGTTTTGATTGAAATTTGATCCACGGACTGATGAATGGATTCATTGTGCTAATGCTCTGGGGTAATAAAAACAATAACAATAATAAATACTTAACAGCTTATAGCCAATAGTCAATAGTTAAACTACATTCAGTATTATTTTTATTACTGTGATTGCTGTGATTACTGCTCCTCCATCACAGTCTGGTTTGGGTCTGCCACAACATTTGACGGACTACGACTGCACTGGGTTGTCAGAACGGAGGAGAAAATCATCAGCGCCCCCCTACCATCCATTCAAGACCTTTTCCAGGACAGGGTGAGGAACCGGGCCTGACCTGTTGATCTCGACAGAGTTGCTTCATGCCCAACTAAAATTCCATGTGTGTGTACTGCTGTCATGTATATACAATATGGAAAATTAAAATGAACATGCATGCACACAGTCACAACATAAATAACAACAAAAAAATCGAGCAAAATCCCTCAATTTATCTGTGTGCATGGTTGCCCATGCTCCAAGGCTGCAGACAAATCATTTAATTTAGCTTTTAACGAGCCTGCCTACTAAAAAAAAAAAAAAACTTTATTGGTCATCTCCCACCCACCATGAACAATTAGAGCCCTCTGAGGCAAACAGGAAGTCAGGAGAAGGAAGTTTCCTTACACCACCTGGAGTTCATTTACTGGCCACACGTGGCGCGGATGGCGGCGCGGTAGTGCGGCAGACACCTTAATCTGCGGCCGCAGAAGTTGTGCGCATGTCCTCGAGGAGGCCGCCGTGTTTTACGACAGGGGGGGATGTGACGTAAATTGCTTTGCCACCAGTGAACCGTAATGGAAAGATGTTCACGGAGAGATTACCTGAAGGGTTAGGGGCCAAGAATGGCACAAATATCTGGATTATGTACTTAAGTAAAAGTAAAATGCCTTGGTAAAAAAAATAGGGTGGATTGCCTCAATTTTTTGCAACTTCCCAATGTGGGAAATGTAGTGTTGTAGTGTCTTAATGTTAGAAACATTACCATCGTTTGAGTTTACCATAGTTTCACTGACATTCATTAGTGTAGGGTGGAGCCAGAGCTTACTTGAGCAAACGTCTTTGAAATGCACTCAAATTATTTTTAAGAACTACTATCTATGCATGCTGGCTTGATGGCGCAGTCTGTGGGACACCCGCACCCAGCACACGTATGGTGTCTGTGACTCACAGGCACGGGCAGCGTCGCAAGTTCTCCTCCCGTCACCAACCTTTCTGCAATGTTTTCCCTGATCTCTCTCGCCCCAGTGATGTTAACTTATACTTGTTTCATTGATTGTCCATTCCTTGCTTTAAACTTTATTAAAATCAGATTCTGGAGCTAAAATTACAATGATGACTTGATTTAGAATGGACTTGCTTGAGGTACATCTCTGCCCATCGTGTTCCAGGGATATTCCTTTAGCTGTCGGCACCGACTCCATAGCGCTAGTCATATGATATGATGTATGATCTACTAACCACAGTCAAAAAACTAAAATGGTACAGACATGTCAAAAGATCCCAAGGACTCTCAAAAACAATCCTTCAAGGCACAGGAGAGGAAGACAGAGAAAGCATTGTTACGATAACATCCAAGAGTGGAGAAGTTGCAGGCTGAGTGACACCATGCGAGTGGCCGAGGACAAAGAGATGGAGAGAGCTGGTTGCGAAGCCGTCAGTGGCGCCCCAGCGCTCAGACAGACTACGGACGTGATTATGATGATGGTGATGAGTGCTTTGTAATGAAATGTGCCAAGCCATTGGCTGTGTGGGTCCTACCTGAAGGCTGCCAGGTACTCTGCGTCTCCCATAGGGGGCTCCAGTCCTCCTGTCCAGGCGATGTTGACGTTGAAGCCTTCACCTGCTCCAACACCCACCTACGATGACACACAACAAGTGTATCATGTTATTTTGGTAAAAATAATCAGAGGGCTGATCCCGAGGGTTGGACTGCTGCTCCATACTTTGGCTGTGTCCGAAATCGCTCCCTCTTCCCTAAACACTACACTATATGGGGCACACGCCATTTTGTAGTCATGCCCGAATACTCCATGTACCCTATGTAGTGCACTCAAAGTATCCCATAATGCACCGCGAAAAGTAGTGACAATCAATGTACCCTAGACCAAGCAATATAACCCATGAGGAATTGTGAGATTCATTAAGAATGACATAAATGAGCACGGTGGGAGTCAAAAGTGACTGACCACAGCAGATAGTTATAAATGTAAGTACTTTTGAATTTTTGTGATGATTGTTGAATTTTATAATGTTATAATAATTTTGACGGCGCCGACTCTGGTGTCTGAAATCTTGGGCGTTGCTGTTGAGTGCACTATAAGTGAGTGCACTATATAGGGAGTAAGGGATATGGAGCGATTTCGGACACAGCCATAGTCCTGTTGCTGTGGCTAAGATCACTGCTTCCCCTCATGGTCATATACTGTACATCCGCTCATCCCTGCTCTCTCACCCTCTTTTCACACTAACGATTCAAAAAACATAAGAAAATGGTGCTTGTGCTGAAAGAATACTTGAGTGAGACAGTGACAGGATTGAATCGGAAACTGGGATGAAGAGTCGGGGGGAGACATTGCAGAACGGACAAGGGATTTGAACCCGCGGCACTGCCACCTATGGTCTGGGGGATGCGCTCTCTACCCGCTCGGCCACCGCACGCCCCCAAAAGAAGACTTTAAAACAGACAATGTTTTTGCAAATATCACTCGCTGCCTGTTCGTCAGACCGCGGTGATACCACCATAATGTCTGCCGCCACCAAGCCGTGATGTCACTGTGCAACAGCCCTATTAAACTAAAGCCAAATCAAATATTGTCAATGTAAAAACTCCTTCAATGAAGGAAACAACATTTACTTTTGGCAGGGGAAGGGGGATTGGGAGAGACGACAATACAACAAATAAGGAGTGAGACAGACAGACACACCTCGGCCGCTGATCCACTACCAGGGAAGAAGTTTCCATCATCGTAGCGATGGAGTGAGATGTACAGAACACTTGGGTCGCTGTAGAAGATCTCCTGTGTGCCGTTACCGTGATGGACATCCTGAAGCAGGACAGACAGGCCCTCAGTTTAGTTATATCAGAATCGGAATCAGAAAACCTAATTCCCATTTTAGGTTTTCTGATTCCGATTCTGAACCTTTCATTCAGCTGTCTCAGCTCACAGTCAGTAGGAATAT
>OMKY01208328.1:0-13629 GCA_900302395.1 Bregmaceros cantori
TAGAGAGAAGAATTCAGGCCACAGAGAGGAGAAGTTTCTGCAGGCTCCTCGGCATCTCGTATAGAGAGCACGTCACCTATGAAGAAGTGAAAGCCAAAATAAAACAAGCCATCGCACCACATGAGGATCTACTAACCACAATCAAAAAACGGAAATTAAAATGGTACGGAGTTGTCACGAGATTCCAAGGATTCTCAAAACAATCCTTCAAGGCCGGGTAGAAGGAGGAGAGGAAGACAGGAAGCGATGGGAAGATAACATCCAAGAGTGGACAAGGTGCAGGCTGAGCAACACCATGCAAATGGCTGAGGACAGAGAGCGATGGAGAGAGCTGGTTGCGAAGTCTTCAGTGGCGCCCCAACATCAACTAGGGGAATGATGATGTTGTTACTATGTAATTTGATTTTTTATGTTTTCAGGCGTCAGCACCATTTTTACATCTTTATTGAATAGGATTAGTTGAAAACTGGTTTGAAGAGATAGGTAGATATTGCAGACAAGCCGATGAGGTGAGTAGAACTCGCAGCACTATGGTATACAGCGCCATTAACATGAATGGGGGCGTGTTAGGTGTGGCGTCCATAACCACTCGGCCAACGGCATCCCTTTCATTCACACGTTTGACAGAAAACTGACATTTTCAGTTTTTTGACGTGGATCATGTACACACCATAGTAGTTAGATCTGGGATGATTTACGATATGATGTAAATCGCGATCACAAGGTGACGCAATTTGCTAATCGACCCTGGAACTGGGTGTATAGGCCGCCAAGCTGGCGGTGATCACCAAATGCACGATTCTTTGGACCACGATTATCGTGCCATGAGATTTCATGATTGTCTCCGCCCTAGTAATAGTAACTTTTTTTTTCCGAAATTTTGAAATGCCATGCTAGTTGGAGACTTTCCACTTCGACTTGGTTTGAGCATCTGGTTAGGATGCCCCTCGAGTGTCTCCCTAGGGAGGTCCTCGATGCATGTCCCACTGGGAGGAGACCCCAGGGCAGACCAAAGGCCTGTTTACACTACAGCGAAAAAAAAAAACGTTTTTTAAATATGATTTTAATACAGATTTTTAAGATCTGCGTCCACACACGGGATCTGTCCTGGAGAAAACATTTCTGAGAGACGCACAAGCATGCGCAGTCCTCCTCCCCTCCCTCACCCGCCCCCACCGCTGTTTGGGAGACCAAACAGTATGTAAGTATGGGGGGGGGATTACGGAGTAACTGTTATTATTATTGAGCAGAACTTAATAGTTGTATGAGTAGTTATATGAGTATGACAGTATTAGTGCATAAGCACATTCCACCGCTCCTGAGAACAGAGAGCTTCTACGGTCTAAGCGTTTTTGTGGACACCACTCAAGGTGCAGGTGGAGGGATTACATCAACTCCCTGGCCTGGGAGCGTCTGGGGATCCCCCAGGAGGAGGTCGCTAATGTTGCTCTGGAGCGGGAAGTCTGGAGCGCTCTGGTGGAGCTGTCGCACCTGCGACCCGACTACGGATAAGCGGTTGAAGATGGATGGATGGATGGTGAGTAGCAGTTACTTCCAAAAATTCCAGAGCAGGATTGAGGAGGAACCCACGTTGAATGTGTGCCCTTCATTCCAAATACAACACATTTGTTTGATACAAAATCCTATTTTTTAAATGTTTTCCTGGTGAGGAGTCAAAACATGTTCTGTGCTTTCCTGACTGTTTTATCAAAGTGCAGAGAGAGAGAGAGAAATAGGCAACAGCCGTTTCTGGTTGAATGAGTTTATCTGATAAGCCCGGAGTGTAAACAAAATACAATAAAGCCAATGGGATGTTTTATTGTGGAAATAAGCTGTGAAAAAGGCAGCATTAGGCAAATCCTCTTCTTAAACCTGATCCTTGTGTGTTAATGCACGGCCACTACTGAGCCAGAATGTTGAACCAACATTTGTTCCCGTCTGCTGAAAAGCAGCATGTGGATAAGCCAATACAAAACACATACAGTACGTGTGTATTATATTTTACCAGGAAGCAGAGGTTTTTGGTTGAAAAGGACTGGCAGAGTAGAACCCTGACTTCACTATTGTTATTGTTTTAGTGCCAACTACAACGTCTGAAAATATTCATGACAATTATAGACACATTGCAATCTCTGGGAGGCAAAAAGCTTAACATGAGCACACTTCATTATTTACTAGTAGTCGTAGTAAGTAGTCGCTGTCGTCTTTGGTGTACAGGCTGTTGCGTACAGGGTCAATACAAGACATTGGTGAAAAACCAATGAGAGAAATCAGATGAAAAAAAACAAAAACAGCAAGAACATAGATATACACATCAAGCAGTCGTCCTGTCTTTATTGAGTGTTATCGACAGTGGCACAGAGGAACGCTTCCACTGTCTCAACGCTTAAATTCATGTGCTTGCATCAACTGTAAAATTATTTCTGGCACCTTTAGCGTGTTTGCCTGACTCAATTTGACAGGATGAGTGTGAATGTGTATCAGCTTCCTTCATTGGCAGTCCCAGAATGGGCAGAATGACACCCCCGCCTCCTTTCTAAGAGAATTAATCAGTAGCTCTGCTATTGTAATTTGTTCCGGGCCAAATGTGCCGCGTCCGTGTGCGGCGACGGCCCGTGTTGTGGAACCGCACGGGTATCGACTCCATCAATCAGCGGAACCACGGCAACGCGAGGGCCGCGCTCCCCCTGCGGCCTGCCGGCGAGGAAAAGGCAATTATGCGGCCGATGTGTGAAGGCAAACAGTGCGGGCAGAAAGAGTAACCCACGGTGAAAAATAGGAGCGTAGAGGTTTCCCAACACTGATTGATATTGGCCTGACATTTACACATTTCTCCAAGAAAAGCAGGAGGCATTTTTAGCAGACAATAAGGAAAATCTACATTAAAGAAACACCATCCCAAACAAACTTTGTTTGACTTGACTCTAAGAGATGATGACTCTTTTGAATAATTAACTCATCCCCCCACTCCCCTCCAAAAAAATAACTTTGGTGTGAATGTATTTTTAGTTGATTAGATAGTAGCATATGTTTTTTCAATATTATCACATGACATTTCGGAGAAAGATCACTGTTCTGGACATCATTTCATTCCATCATCCATGGAATGAAATAGAGACATGTTTGTTTCCGGTAGTCTTACCTGCATTGTAACGTTATCGGTTCGTTCATGACAAGCCGTGAATGATAACACAATCCCGAGTACGTGTCAACCTGATAGAGACGCCGCAAGCAACAGCCACCAATGATGGATATCCTGTCACCTGGAACTATGCTTGTTTGAAGACAACATGTACATTCTATTTGTCCATTTCAAAGCAAACACATTTGTCACCAACGCTCTGTGAATCAGTCACACAAGGAAACCCACGGAAGGTCACGTGTGTGTATGTGCTTGATGACAGACAGAGTGTCCCACACAGGTTATGACCAGTGGTGGAAAGTAACGAATTGCATTTACTCACATTACTGTAATTAATTACTTTTTATGAGTAATTTGTAATTTTCTGAGTAGTTTTTAAAATATGTAATTTTACTTTTACTCAAGTACATTTTTACCTTAGTACTTTTAACCCATTACATTTGAGTCCCCTCAGGTTACTGATCACAAAAAATATTGGTGGATGGTGAAAATTTTTGATTTGGGTGGAAAGTTAAACTCCTGTGCAGCCTGATAAAAAATTAAAGGAAAAAAAAAATGTATGCTGAATTTGATTCATGACTCATGCTTTTTTTGCATTGAATAATTGAAAGTAGCTTTTACTCATTTTACTCATTACATTTTAAATGAAGTAATTTTGTACTTTTACTCGAGTACATTTTGAGATGATAATTTGACTTTTACTCTGAGTACAATTTAAGCAAAGTAAAGATACTGAGAAAGAATATAAACCTTGGTGTAGCATTGGCACAAAACTTTCGACAATTGTGAACACTAAATTTGCTGTAGCTAATTTTATAATTGATAAATCAAAGATTAAATGATTACGGAATTACTGCTTCCGCTGCACCCCTATAACGCACACATCCACTTGCATTTAGACAGGGTGCCAGGGACCAGGGGATGAAAAACCCTACTATATACCGTATTCCGTACCGTGATATTTTATTCTACGTCCTTCTTCGGAATCGTGTTCCAGAGAATATGTGGATTCTGCTTGGCTGATTGCCTACAGCCTCCATGTTCAGGTCCATCAGAACCAGAACCCCACGCCACAAGAACAGTTTTTATCCCGCTGCCATACGGCTCCTGAACGACTCAAACTTGCCAACAACGGCACTCCGGAAATAGTCCCACCCCCATCCTCAGCTTTCTCACTAGTCACCCAAAAATAAAGTACTTGTAAGGGACTATAGTGACTAGTTTTTGTAATGTGATTACGATAATTTGATTACATCCGTGGCATTCTTTTCTGACAAAAGGCAAACACGCGCCTGCAATCCACTCTCTGGAGACAGGCCGACCAATCAATTACATAGATGACTAATTACGGAGCGCCGTCAATAAGTCATCACGATTAAAGGAACACAAGGAAAACGTGTCCCGGGCTTTGCTGGGAGATATCGATCCACAGAACACCAGTCACTGCTGACCATACGCTCATTAGGCTGTGTCTGTGTGGGTCTGTGCGAGTGTCTGTGTGTGAGCCCGTGTCATTCATTCTGTCCATGTATGAGTCTGTCTCAGTCTGTGTGTGTCTGTCCGTCTGTGTGTCTATATATGAAGAGTTCAGATGCAAAACCCATTTTAACTCCACTTGACCACTTTTGAGAGAAAAATGCCATTTTTTATCAGGCCTTTGTATTTAAGCAGATGAGAAGAGATATTTTAGACACTGCGGGGAGCGGGTTTCACTAAATTTTTTCACAAAAACATTTAATTGACATATTCTAGATTTAGACAAGATTCACACAATGTAATTAACTCAGTTTTCACAAAAATGGTGTTTAGGGGGTTTTGCATCTGAACTCTTTATATGTAGTGTGCATCCACTGTCACTGCTATGATCAATTATGTGTCGAGCAGCTCGGTGACAAGTCCATCTTCCCCTGCTGTTTAGATCCCCACTGGCCAGAACAATGGGCCAGAACAATGGGCCAGAACAATCAGAAATGTCCTTCCTCTCTGTGTTCTAGGCCTAAGCATATGCATAAGGACAGGCTACAGTCCTAACAGGATAGGCTATATTCACAAAGACGATGACGGCTTGGAAGAAGCGAAATAGAACAGAAATGTCCTTCCTCACTGTGTTCTAGGCTTAAACATAAGCATAACCACTGCTCCTTGCAGCTTCAACTGCTGTTATTTCTCAAGTTTCCTTGCAGAGGTCACCGAGAAAGACGCGCGTCTTTGTTCCGCCAAGTTGTGACAAACTGCGACGGCTTGTCACTGTCATGCTGCTCGGCTTACAGCGATGCAGACTTCCTCGGTCGGCAGCGCTGAACCTGAGTGAAACATTCAGCAGTCCCATCAATAATGGATGGCTCAGAGATGAGACTGCGGCTCTTTTTACACACCCATGAAAACATCCCATCCTCGTCTGGGTGGTACAGGAGGTTCGACGTGTAACCATCACCGGTTATTGTGATATGTGTAAAAAGCTAAATGTATGTTTTCATGTATTTTGTGCTTTGAAACACGCTTAAACATCACATTCAGGCAGTTTCTGCGTAGGCAGAAATGTAAAATAGTGTGGGCCATTAGTGAATGTAGTGAAAGAGTGTGTGTGTGAGTGTGTGTGTGCTCCCCCCAAAAATGAGTTCAGTTCAAGTTCAGTTCAATTCACTTTCTTAGATGCAATTTCATGCATTTTAATCAACCAGGTGTCCAGCTTAATGCCGTGCTGGACGCGACACTGAAAAGACAGACGGTCTTTTCAGTGACTACATAGGCAGTAGGTCTTTATATAGGTTCTGTTAATGGAGGGAACAGGATTTCAGACCATAAAATGAAAGACATCAATAGGTCCCAATATTGTACTTTATTAATTTCTTGTTTTGCGTGGTGTCACCTGCTAGCGCTGCTTCCCTCTAGTTGCCAATGTCCTTCAGTTGGTTGCTTGTTCGTAGCCTATTCACTTAATGTTAGTTAACAGGACAACTCGGAAGGGGTGAGTCAGCTGTCAATCATTTGGACACCTTTGATAGGGTGGGCCAAATGTCAATCGTAGTGGCAGCGGCCCACCCTGGCCCTTTACTGGCTACGCCACTGCATTCAGGTCATGTGTTTACACCCAGGTTCATTTAAAAATAAATAGGTATTAGCAGTGCTGTTTACAAAAAAAAAAAAACAGTCAGTACTCTGGCTGTTCTCAGCCCGGTGAGTCAGTCTTGCTGTTTCCCACCCACATGATGCTAACACTTTCTGCCCATCACCAAGACAAGCATGCACCAGTCTGAAAGATGATTCCCTTTGGCTACAATATGACACAATAACTTGTACCAGGATTTCATACTTGAGTAAGAGTAAAATATATTTGTAAAAAAAAACAACTCAAGTAAGACTACAAAGTACTGATCCAAATATATACTCAAGTAAAAAGCACAGGCTGAGAAATGTACTCAAAACGTATTTTTCAAAGTAAAAAGGACATGCTCTAAAATGTACTCAAAAGTATTTTTGAAAGTATAAATAAAGTACAAAGTACAAAAATGAAATTTGCCTTAACACTTTACAGGCAATATTTTTTTGAGGGGCATACCCAGAGACTAAATGAAAACAACGTATTAACTGCTACTGTACTCAGTGCATTACCGAGTACCGCCCCTACTGACTCATTCACGCTATACATGTAGTCCTACCAAGTTGTTGCAGAAAAAAGAAAAGAAAAAAAGAAACGACCATGTTTTGGGGAAAGTAATGAGTAGAAGTACAGATACTTGGAGATTCTACTTAAGTACAGTACTTAAGTATTTGTACTTTGTTACTTGCCATCTCTGACAATAACAGATAAGAAAAATGGTGATGTTAGGGACATTTGTCATTAACCATTTATTACATACTATACACTAACATCCTATCTGTACTTGTTGAAACCATATTGATTTCTTTTGGGAAGTCACAAAAATGCATTACAAACTAGAAGCACTCAGAGATTGCAAACCTGCGCCGTAGTGGTACGAAAAAACTTTACTTTTAGTGCTAGCAGTATGTGTGGTAACCCATTATCAATGCAAGTGCTCATAGAGTAACGCGATTGACGCCACCGGCGAACATGCCAACTACATTTCCCAGCGCCACTGCAACCCGAAAGTATAATTATGTTACTTATAGGCTACAGAAATTCACCAAAATGTAATCACTTCTTCCGTTGGTCATTTCCAATTCCAATGACTCTTCAATATTTCATCCAGATTCGTGCACAACTTGTTCAGTTATGCTGGCGATGAACCAACGCGAGCAAAAATATAACCTGCTAAGTAGTCCAAGCACAGGTAATGAATTGAAAATGAAGATTGTGGAGGAATTACACAGATCTCCCAGGAGTTGGAGAACTTTTTGTATACTCACATTGGGTCACAGTGTGACCCAATGTAAGCTATTGGGCTTTGATCCAATAACAGATTAAACCCAACCTCTTCTCACTACTCATCTCCCAAATTCTTGAACCAAATTCTTGAACCAATGCTCCTCCAGGTCTCTCATTATTTTCAATTGGTAAAATAAAAGGATAACCCTAACCTTTTCCCAATGTGTGAACCCAACGTACCTGTGTGAACAGCCAGTGCAGCTTCATGCGTTTGTCCCGGCCATAGCCACACTCGATGAGGCGTGGCCGACTGTTCACCTCTACCAGACACTTGTTGTCATCGTCATCCAGGGTGGCGCTCAGCAGACCCACGTGCAGCAGCTGAGTGCTTGTGTAGTACACAGTCTGTCATAGACACTCCAGAGTCATTACACAGACTGTCATAGAGACTACACAGTCATTACACACTCTGTCATAGAGACTACACAGTCATTACACAGTCTGTCATAGAGACTACACAGTCATTACACACTCTGTCATATAGACTACAGTCATTAAACAGTCTATCATAGAGACTACAGAGTCATTACAAAGTCTGTCATAGAGACTACATTCATTACAGTCTATCATAGAGACTACACAGTCATTACACACTCTGTCATAGAGACTACAGTCATTACAAGGTCTATCATAGAGACTACAGAGTCATTACAGTATGTCATAGAGACTACACAGCCATTGCACAGTCTGTCATAGAGACTACAGAGTCATTACACAGTCTGTCATAGAGACTACACAGTCATTACACACTCTGTCATAGAGACTACAGTCATTACATGGTCTATCATAGAGACTACAGAGTCATTACAAAGTATGTAATAGAGACTACAGTCATTATAAGGTCTATCATAGAGACTACAGAGTCATTACAAAGTCTGTTACAGAGACTACAGAGTCATTACACAGTCTGTCATAGAGACTACAGAGTCATTACACAGTCTATCATAGAGACTACAGAGTCATTACAAAGTCTGTCATATAGACTACAGTCATTACAAGGTCTATCATAGAGACTACAGAGTCATTACAAAGTATATCATAGAGACTACAGAGTCATTACAAGGTCTATCATAGAGACTACAGAGGCCTCATTTGCAGATTTGATTGCAGGCAACCAGTTGCCGCGTGACTCGGCGGCCACGCGGATGTCAACGCAGACATGTGCGGGCAGGGAGGCCGTGTGTGAATCGAAGCTCACAGCGGGAGCCGACCGAGTCCCCGTAGCGCAGCCAGAGACAACATGGGTGCAGCTCTCCCTGGCCCTCCCGGCGGGGGACCACACACTGCCACTCGCGGGACGACTTCCCCGCACGGTGCCCTCTCTACCCCTCTCTGTTTGTGAAGAATTAATAACGCCGTCGTTGATATTAAATTATTTCAGCTCCGCGAGTCTCTGCCTCTGTCCTTTCCTTCCCAGGGAAGTTGGTTCGGATACCCATGGCATTTAAAGGAGGTATCCGATCTAACGCCAACCTTCCTAGAAGGGCCGCTTGTCACGTGTGTCAACTCGAATTGAACACAAACTTCAATGGAAACACACCGTTACTCCTGAAAGCAGAAGGCCAATCAAAATGAACAAGTCACTGTTTTTAATTGTTTTCTGTTCATGATGGGGTGGGTCAGCATGTTACAGTAGCACATGGAGGCTAGAAGAAGTCTTGTATTGGTTTATTTTAAGATTCCCCCTGGTGCATCCAAGAAAAACCAACAAGCATCCCGGCTAGCGCCCGAGAGGGATGAACAAATTGATAGAAAGTCTTGTCTCATGCCTGCGTCCACCGGGGCTGTTGAAAGACAAGGGACTTTGCACGGTCCGACGCGTATTTCAAACGTTTGAACACACAGTAAGGCCATATCCATGCAAGCCCAGACAGAGTTCAGTCGAGACTGTGCTAACTTGACAAATATTCTCTATGAAATATATGATGTAGCCAGAATGACTGCCCGTTCCCGGAAAATAAATGAATGTATGAATAAAGAATTATGTTCATGACAAACATATAAGATGACCCATTTCTGTCCATTTGTCTAGAAAGATTATGCAAAAGTTTTTTCAATATCACTTCTTATTCAAATATAATGCATTTCACTCTGGGTCAAATTACCTAGCCAGATGAGAAAAGTCCATAAAAGCCAAGTGCATCATCAAAATATTGAAATCAATTTGTGTGTTGGTGCCTTGAGGCACTGAAGCCATTAAAATTGATAATTCTGTCTGGCTAATGCAGTCAATTGTTAGACTACAAATAACAGTCATTAATTTCTTGCCATATTGAATGAGAGACTGCCGGGAAGGAATTCTTGATAAGTGAATTCTTAAACAAGCTTCCTGTAGAAAATTGAGTTGGGGCATTTGATAATGTGTAAGAATTAATGCATAGTTTTAGTTATATATCTGTCTCCGGAGATGGCAAAAGTACCCAAATTTCTTACTTGAGTAAGAGTAAAATACATTTACACAAAAAAAACTTGAGTACGACTACAAAGTACTGATCCAAATGTCGACTCAAGTCGAGTAAAAAGTACAGGCTCAGAAATTAGAAGTATTTTTAAAAGTATAAAGTACAAAATAAAAAAGTGAAATTGTTTTTCAATGCCAGTTTTACAATGTTTGAATAAATTGTTAAAACCCTAGCCTAACTTACTTCACTCAAGGTTCATAAATCCCACTGCCAAATTGAAATTGAATTGAATCTCTTGGCATTACTGCCCCCTACTGGCTCATTCACACAATACATATCCCTAGCATTTACCAATGTTGTGCAAAAAAGCCTGTTTTGGGAAAAGTAAGGAAGTACTGATATCTTTGTTAAAAATCTACTCAGTACAAGTAAAACGTCATCAAAGAAAATAGTACTTCTAAAAGTACAGATACATGAAAAAACGACTTAAGTACAGTATGGATTTGTACTTTGTTACATGCCATCTCTGTCTGTCTCCCATTCACATCGTTGTTGTGTCCAAATGAGTACAAACCTCTGCCAAGGCCACACCCACCTCTGGCAATTTTGTTTTGGAAATCTGTGCATACCCTTTTCAGTAACTTTGCAAAGAATTGATAAAAAAGATTATTGTATCCAGATCATAATCCTGATCATCTCTAATTACTTGTGCAGAGAAAGTTATGTTTTCGGTTGAGTTGGTTGGTTTGTCTCTCCCCAGGATAACTGAAAAAGTTATGCACGGATCTGGATGAAATTTTGTACGGTTGTTTAAATGATAAATGGAACAAGTGATTAAAATTTGGTGAATTTACCTCTGCCAAGGAGGTACAGTTTCTGTCTGTTTGTCAGTCTGTCAGCAGGATAACTGAAAAAGTTATGCACAGATCTGGATGAAATTTTGTACGGTTGTTGGAAATGACAAATGGAAATGGTGATTAAATATAGGTAGGTGCATTTCTGTAGCCTATTAGTAACGGCATAGTTTGACAACTCTTATGAGCTTACAAACTGCAATTTTGGCGCATGTTTGCATTCTCTGAGTGCTTCTAGTTTTGCATGGATTGTTCCTTGGGCCAATATGAAAATCTTTTCACAACATTTTGAGTAATCACATACAAATGAACCAACAAACAAACCAACAAACATACATGACCGAAAACATGACCTCCTTGGCGGCGGTAATTTCCTACCTGTGGGCTCATCCCGTGGCACAGATACAAGATGGGGATGTTGGCATTGTCAGGCCCCTGGTCCAGACACACATTACTCTTCATTGAGTTTGTAAGCTGTGGAAGAACAGAAAGAATTGGTCAGCAGTTTACACAAAATCAAGGTCAAAATCGTAGCTGTGAAGGTGTAGGTCGCACACATGCACGTATTGGTCAGCTGCAAATTTCTGAATGCTTCTAAATTGCACCTCAGGTGTCTTTGTCTAACATACTATGAATCATTTGGACTAATTGGAAGGAAGTGAACGCACCAGGAGGGCTGATCAGCCCCTGAGACCTACAGAGCGATGGAGGGTGTATGGTTTACGGGCGAAACGTCCAAAGATGTCATTCTGAACCACTGAGGATGCGATTTTAGGCTCCGGGAAATGCTTACAGCCTTCATCCAAGCCATTGGGTGGTGATATTACCCACGGTGAGTTCTACTTCTGGTATTGTTGGTGGTCAGCGGCGATTGGGGTTGTGGTGTCATTGTTGTGGATACTTGGGTCAGACAAGTGTTGTTGTGTTTATCCATGCTGCTGGCCCCCCTCCAACACTTTTGAGTACTGATTCAGACAGTCATCGGCCCGTGCCTTAACCCTGGGCTATTAACAGCCACGTGGACAAGGAGGTTAGGAGCCAGGGCCTTTGCGTTCTGTGAGGCCTTTTTGATCTCTCTCTGGCTTTAGTCGTGACGCGTGGCGCTTTTGCTGGACACCAGGGGAAATCTTGAAATAAACTAATATGCCATCATATTTAATCTCTATATGAACAGGATGAGTAGCCTCGCTACCTCCCTTCTGTACAGCTGTCACAGTTTGTGTCAAGGAACTAAAGTTCAAGATGGCACAGAGTATGGCTACGTCGGTTAGTTGCTCCCTGGTAAAACTACCAGGTTCAGAAATAACTTCTTCCCCACTGCAGTGCTGCTTCTGAACTCTAGATAGAGCACCATCGCTCACAGGTCGCGGAAACTGTGAGAGTGAACTAAGCATTGGCCGCATGCCACCATTTACTAGGTGACAAGGCTTAGATACTAGTACTCCATGAGTATGAGCAGTGTGAACATTGACCAAAGCATACCATTGTTCTAATACTACTACTATTATTACCACTGCAGATAGCAGTACTACTATTCTCTCGTTAATATTACTATTATGTCATACTATTATACTATTATGTTATTATTAATATTACTGTTATGCTATTGTTATATTAGTATTACATTGTTGATAATACTACCATTACTATTAGTACGATGCTGTTACATACATCAAAGTCAATTCCCATGTGTGTGCTTACAGAATTTGGCAATAAAGTGATTCTGAAAGTTAGCGGAACAACATCTGACAAACCTCCGAATGTTGAATGGCATAGCTGCAAGGGCTAATGTGCAGTAATATTACTAAAATACCATATAACTATATACTAGTACTAATATAATATTACAACTATAAGCTAAAGGACAAGCAAAGGACAGGAGCAATGAGTGCACTTCCTGGCTATCATAACAGAGAAGAAAACAGTGGGAGAGATAAGTTTGACGTGATGAATGGAACCAACCACAGCCATCATTAGCAAGAGGCGGGATATTTTCTGTTGGGGGGTGAGGGAATTTGGTAAGACCATGAGCTGGGAGTATGAAATGGGTTAGGGTGTATTTCATTCTTTAAAATTGTTATCATTACTCCTTTTTATATTAAGAATGATGATGATTTCTGAACTAAAGTTTTTCTTGAGTTTATCTTGAGGATAAATTCAAGATCTCGCAATCACAATCACTACAGCTGCTACAATGCTAATGTCACTTCATTTACTGGCTATGGAACCTGAATGTGAGAAATTGGGTACATGCAGAATTCGGACACCGCTACAAAATGGCGTGCGCCCCATTTAGTGCACATTATGGGGGATAGGGAGCGATTTCGGACACAGCCAATGTGTGAAGGGGGGACATGCAGTATATGACATGAGGGGGAGCGAACACACGGCGGCATGTTTGTCAAAATATCTGGTCAAAGTCATTTCAGATCTACACGAAAACAATGACTGGCCAAAAAAAAAACATTCATCCAATCAGCATAGTCGTCTTTCTTGGAACATCATGCTGTTGGTTGAACAGGGAAAGATCTTACGTGTATTGCTGTCATTCATACGTCCGAATACCATTATTTAATAATACCATTAATTGAAGCAGTGCTTCATTCGGCAGACACGGCTGCACTGCTGCCAATTTTTTGTTTGATGATGAAATGGCAGACAGAGCTATTTCAAAATTCCCTCAACACATCAGTTACTGCACCACTTTAGAACACCATTCACCCGAGGTCAGTGTTCAGTCTATAGCTATGGATTATTCATTTAAAAAAAACCTTTTAAAAACTTTCCCTCACTCAGATACTGCAACAAGGGAAGTCATGTTCAGAAGAAAGAAGATCCATTCAT
>OMKY01208329.1:0-12419 GCA_900302395.1 Bregmaceros cantori
ACACACCAGTAGCTGTAGTAGAGAGAGTGTCTTGGAAAACAAGAGGTATCGCACACCAATCAAGTTGAGGTGCTGGCTTCTTGTGCATACAAATGTTAAAGAAAATGAAAAGAATGCTGAACGCTCTGCTCCATATTTTAATCTTGAAGTGACGTCTAGGCCGTGTTTTGAAGAAGGCCAGGGGCCAACGTCACTTCAAGATTAAAGTGTGCAGCATTCTTTTCATTTTCTTTAACATAGAGAGAGCGTCTTGTCATCTTGACAAATATAGCGACTCACACAAAAATGCCTGCTGGTCAGAGATTAGTACTTTGGATGTGGCTGGTGGTTTTATCTGTAACTCCGAATAGGCCGTGGACAGAGCCATCGCCCCCAAGACATTCTGAAAAGCGGTACATATCGTGTGTGTTCTGTCCCCTGTGCGGCAGGTTGCCAGTTTTGTAAAAGGACTACCAGGCTGCAAAGAGCATGCTGCCACCTTCAGGACAGAGGTAGGAATGCAGGAGGTTCCCATTACGACCTACCTTGCCTACTGCTGTCTTTCACTATCTACCTTGTTTTCTAGCCACAGACACAAAGCATACGTTTTGCACAAAGCACAATGTTATGTGACAAATATATAATTGATGCTTGCACAATAAACCTTTAGATGCATAACCGCACAAGGCCATTTAAGATAGTATTATTATATTATTGAATATAATTGTACAATATTGTGACCAACAGCAGGTCCAACATTGAGCTTCCTGACGATGTGTTTTTTTTTTCTCTTTTTATTTTCATCCAGTGTCTGTTAACCCCACTGGCCGCTGGCAACCAGTCAAACATAACAAAACGATGCTATTATTACACAACAGCGGCCACACCATTTCTGACCTCGTTCTCTGTTCCTTGAGAATCTGTGACTCAGAAATCCACTCTTTCCCTCCACTCCCGAACCTCTTTTTTTGTATCTACTCTTAACTCTTGTCATTTTTCTTTCATTCCTCTCTTTCTTTAGCTGTCTTCCTGAATTTCGCGCCAGTCAGTTAGTGTCTCTTAATTTATTCACTCTTTGGTTCCTTGTCTTGCTAATTGGTGCTGATCAGTAATTATTGGACAACAAAGATCGTTTTTTATTTTGGTTTTCACATTATTCCTTTACATACCGTCGCATTCTGCTACGTCAGTTTACATTGGTTTCACTGTCGAGCGATGTTAAAGCAGCTTTATATAACTATTTTAATGCGCTACAACAGTTTTCTCAGTCAGTCCAACTATGAGATCATATCGTAGACGTCCAGGCTCGACCATTTAGCTGTTTTCATTAGCACTGCTGCTTGGTCAGGGGCAGTCTGGGCATCAATGGCAGCCAGAAATCTTGAAAAATTCTTGCTTAAAAGATAGAATCTTCTAACATTTTGGCAACCGTTCTGTAGCAGATAGATGGAGAGGCCTTCCTGCTTCTCACGCAGACGGACATCGTCAAGATCCTGTCAATCAAGCTCGGCCCCGCACTCAAGATCTACAACTCCATCCTGATGTTGAAGAGTGCCGATGAGGAGTGATGAGGGGGACACTTCCTCACCCAATCTCTGCCCCCGGGCCAACCCCATTCGGCACAGGGAACAACGGGGGCAGTCTAGACTTGGAACACTACAATTTTTGCATTGTACAAATAATGATTCCTTTATTTATGTTCAGTTCGTTTGGATTTGTTTACAGAATTCGGGGGTGGGGGGTTATTGTGTCTTCAACTTGGTCGTGAAACGACGTTTCTGAGTGGATGGAACAAGACTAAATGTTTGTCCTTTTTTTTGGTTTAATTTTAAGGAAAATGCTGCATAATCAGCGGCATGGACGTTCTTACCTTCATAGGGACGCGATTGTTTACTGCGCTTACTCGTCGCATGACTCCTGTTTTGATGCTTTGATCAAGCTGTGTGTGTGGGTTGAAGTTACAGGGTTAAGTTACTTTTAGAAAACATCCCTTGAAAGACACAGCCGCGTGTCCAGTACACCGCTCTGAATGGGGGTTTAGAGGTTACCAAAGAGGTGACAAATGTGTCCATGTAACCGACTAAATTGAACAATTCCACAACGCCACCATTTTCTGTGCCATCTTATCATGGTATAAAGGACGGTGGTGCTGGTGGTTCTTGACCATAGACTGTATATAAAGTAGACGCAGCGTGCATGACGTCATCGCGTTGCTTTCATCAAACTTTTTTGTGCCCGCCGACTGCGTGCTGCCACTGTTGAAAGTACCCGTATATCCGTGCCAGGAGAGATGGAGAGAGCTATACAGTAAATGAGAGAGAGAAACCCCGTACGCAACTTCTTCCGGTGGTTCTGTCCGCTAGGGGCGCCAACGACAGTCAGAATGAATGGGATCCTATGGGAGCTGAAATAAAAAATATTAACGCCAAATCTGACACGTTTGTGAAATTATGATCACCTAACACAATGAGCTGTTAATTATCCCGACAATATACATTAAAACATCAATTAGAAACGATCTTTAAATAGGTTAAATGGCCTGCTAAAATTGGTATATTTCTATTGTAAATCCCATAGGCTCCGTGATTTTGGTAGTCGACTCCGCCCACTCGACTTTCAAAAGCACACGGAAGTCGGCACGCCGGCTGAAGCGAATGCGACGTCCATATTTATATACAGTCTATGTTCTTGACGGATCTTCGACACCCCTCTTGAACACCTTGGATCTTGCTTAGTGGGAGGTTGACCGTCTGCTCAGAACATGTGCAAAGTGACCCCTTAAAGAGTGCGTGCTTGCGACTGCAAGTGTGTGTGTATGCTTTCATACTATTGCGTGTCTATGTGAAAATGAAGTGATTTCGGCACCAGCTTGTGCATGTCACATCCTGTACGAACCGGTGGAGTCTTCTAAGGACCGGTCTTGGGGGGAATCAAGGGCTAATATTCAAGCCGGGTGAACAAGCGTTGTTGTGTTATCAAGTTGAATGTAAGCCGCCAGTCGTGAGCAAACTCATTGTTTATAAGTCATTGTTTACGGCTGTACATAGTGTAAAGTTCCATTCAACATTTTGTTCATGCTTTAACCTCCTTTAAGTGGAGATTAATCAAAACCATTACCTAAGCCATGTACGCAGCACATCAAAATTCATTTCCAGTTTTTTACACTTTGGGAGAAGATCTTACTCAGAGGTTGTGCATTCAGATGGCCGTGGCGATCGTTTCGCCATTCATTTGATGTACTTGACACAGCCAGCATGCCAGAGTGCTGGGCGCTTCACTGGCACTCTGAATGCACCTTCAAAAATAATTGTGATGTCACAATTGCAGCCTTGTGGCACAAAAAAAGGAAACATGAAATGCATCTTTTATTATTATTTTTTTTTTCAAATCTAATTACTTTGCTGTGAATTCAGTGGAGCACAGTCAAGTGCTCTATTTCCAAGCTTGTTTCTCAAACTTGGGTGCGTCACCAGTGTCAGTGTTTTGGGTCCTGTTTGATCAGTGTTTTAAGTTGTGCAACGGGTTTTGTGTTGAAAGATTTTGCTTCAGATCGCTGGACGTGAAACATGTATGAAGTGGCCACTGCGCCTAAACCGGTGCTGCACGGAATGCAAAGCCATCAACATGCACTACTCTGCATTTCGGCACAGCGTTATGGCGTGTGTTCACCAAACGAGGGTTGCAGGTGGTTCTGATTCGGAATGAACAAAGGGCACCGAGTTCCCACAGGCCGGCCAACACTCTTGTGTCAGTTCAGTAGCCAACTTGTCGATCTTCCTCCCCCATTGAACCTACCGACCCATAATGAGCAACTCAATTCCTGATTCTTAATTAAATGACTCAAGTTTTTAGCCTGTTTTGTTAGCGCACATGCCAAAAACATTTTGGCCATGACTTTCAGTCCTAAATCTATGTCATGTCAGCTATGTAGCATTTCATACATGTTTCGGTTTCCAAACAATTTGAACTCTTAACACATTGCTGCAATTTCTATGTGTGTTGGGGGATTTGCCGAATGTGCATCGGTGCAATTGTTGATATTTTGTATTTTTTTTTATTTAAGCATTTTAATTTAAAGCCTGACCTTATTGTGCGTGTGGGGACACAAAGCAAGCTGTGCTGTGCTGTGTACAGATCAAATAAAGCGTGCACATTCACACTGCCTGTTGGTCGTAATCACTGTTAGGATCAGAATCCGCTTAATTTCACCCTATGCTTTGCAAATGCGAGCAATGTTTACATGGAAAAGACACAGCGGACACTCGGGTGGACATGTAATAAGAATTTAACAACTAGTTGAAGTGATCCAGTAGCAGTATCACTTCTAGACAATTATCAGTCCTAGGAGACCGTCTGCAAGAGTGTTGTAATGGTTGGGGCGCCCCCACTAGGAGGAGCAGGCAAATGTAACCGGGAAAGGCTCGTCTGGATGACGGTCGTCAAGAGGCCAGCCTGGCTATTTGCCCAGCACCATCCAGATCGTACTTGTACCCCTCTGCAAGAGACAGCTCAGTCACTCATGGTTTCAATCCCAGCATGCCCGCAGCACCTCAGCGACGGCATTCATTACACTGCCCCCTCCCACAAGGCTGCCTTCCTCAGGAGCCGAATCTCTGTCGCACTCCTCGTCCACGGACCCAACATCTGACCGAGCGACCCATCCCACTTCTGACACCAATGTAACGGTTGGGATATGCCCTGCAGCACCTCAGCCACGGCGGCACCATTCATTACAGTGTTTTAAGTCTGGTGGTCCTTGTAGGCAAGCAGTATAGTGCCTGCCAGCTGGAAGCCCTATTGGGCACATGATTTTCTGCTGTCAATTGCACCATTGCAATACCATCTATTGTTATGGAAGTTCCAGCAAATTGCACATTTATGATTGGTAATTAATTAAAAACAGTTAATATTCGGGTTGACTGACTTGAATTCATTGACGATGTCTCGTTGCCATGCGCAGTAAAGTTTTTAATCTCGCAGCGTTAAATAGATACAAAGATTACGGCGCGAGATCCTCCTGGCGCTACAACAAAAAACGCTACACCGCTTCAGCAGATATCTCCGTATCACGCAGCCTGGGAGGAGGAGGGAGTGCGCTGGCCTGGCCATTCCCACGACCTACACACACGCACACATTCTTTGATAGACTGTTGCAAGGTTTTTATCTGGCCCCTCTCTCGAACCTTCTCACATCGTATCCTCCTCTCTCACATACGTACGCGCCCAGACGCCAGACGAGGAGCCGCGGTGTTGTTGCATCACTTTATTGAAGCCGTTTCATGTGAATTAAGGGTTGGTCGGCGCTGCGCAAGGAGAAACCTCTAGACATCCAACTCCGAGGAGCCAAGTCCGGTGACCGGCGGGGAAATGACCTACCTCTAATGAACCGGGTTGGAGTTGACGCTCCTAATGACCCCAGCTCCTTCCCGATGATGTGATTTCTCCCCCGGGGGCGCGTTCGGTCGTGAGAACGTCTCCAGACGGATCGACACCCCCACCCCGTCACGACCAGGCAAGCTGAACTTTTTTATCCACTGCGGTGAACATTTGCCGAGCCTGTATTGTTTTTAAGAAATCAATCGCGCTCTGCGACATACGCGCCAGTTTGGCACACACACCTACAGCTGCTTCGGGCATGCTGCAGATGCGGAGGATAGGCGCCTGTTTCCCAGACGAAATTTCCAAGCTGATTCGACTTGGATATATATATGATTGACTTGATCAAAGTCGCTTGATTGTCGATCGATTGCGCGACAACCCCGTGCGCGTTATGTTGCATACGGGGACGCCAGCTGTATAACAAGATGAATAGCGTGTTAGAACAACTCGATATATAGCACTTGTTAACGCAGAATACCGGCTGGCATTGTCTTGTCATTCATTAAGCCGTCCCGGCTTGCGCGCGCCGCTGTCCCTCACCTCGATTGGCTAATTCAATTACGGCTCCGCGGAAAGTCCCCGCTCGCTGCTGCTGCAGACAGCGGGGACCATTCGCAGCCACATGTTCAGGGGTTTCTGCTGACTAAATTTCAACACTTTTGGAACAAAGCTAATGTTTGTTTATACGCATACGTTGGCTCTCTTCTCTCACATTCCAGGAACAGATAATAGAATTGGAACAGGCAAATATTTAAGCAACACAGACACAGACAGACTGACACAGAGAGATGTAATTCAACATGACAGTAATATTATTTTTATCTTTGAATGAAAGGTGCTTTTTGAATGAACAGTGTTCAGTAATATATGTGTTTTATGGTAAAAATATACAAAATAACGTGAGTTGTTAGAACGTCAGTTGTGCTCGATAACATTGCATCATGAATTCAAATTTAAAGCATTTACATCAGTATTTCTCGAGAGCACTTCCTCCCTTTGATGTACGCAATAACACAGCACAGTCTTAAGCACGACTATTACATCTCTCTCTCTCTCTCGCCTTCCCATATTTCTCTCAGTTTCTTTACATGTTCCTCTTTCTCTCTCTCTCTGGTGCAGGGTGATATCATGGTGCTGTGTGATTCTACTAAAGAGGCAGTCGGCAGTTCACTGCACCACCGAACATTTTCCTGCTCGTGTTCGACATCATCCACGTCCTCCCTTGGTGCGTTACGGCCACCATGCATGGCCTGGTTCGGCCGTCTGTCTCTTTTCCTTCACAAGCGCGGCAAAGGCAACCCATGCCGAACAGACCTTCCGGTGCGCTCAGCTCCAGGCGCGTGGCTCTTGGTGGGAGCCTGTGTCATCCTGGCGGGTACGTGCGTGGCAGTGGCCGGCTACGCCTCGGCAGCGCCAAAGCCCCCACATGGCTCGCCCCGTGGCGCGTCGCGCGCTGACCGCATGAAGCTTGCCGGGCCGGTGGTGATGGGCGTGGGTCTGTTTGTTTTCATTTGCTCAGCCACGCTGCTGTATGAGAATCGTGACAGCCTCAAGCTGCGGCTGGCGTCTCAGGACGAGGATGAGTTGGAGGGGCCTCCGTGCTGCAGCTGCCACAATCAGCAGCACCGGCGTGACACCGAGCGCACATCCTGGTCATCGTCGTTGTCCCTCTCCAATCCATACCCGTATCGCGGGGGCCCAGGGTTAAAATCTCTAAACAGTGTCGAGGCGGCCGGGGTCGGAGTTTTCATAGAGGACGACAGTGGATGTGTGAGATCTCCAAGGAGCGTAAACGAGGGAACAGAGGGAGTACTGCATGGGGTGGGGGCAGAGACAGTGGTGCAGGTGATGCAAGAGGAGGCAGACACCGGCTTGCTGACCTGCCTGGTCCATCAACCAGACCCATCCCTGAGACACTCGCCCTGTCCCTCCCTGCGCTCGACATCCTGCCACTCTAGCGAGATTGATGTCAACATACGGATGCAGCATCCAGATACGCCCACTCTGCCAGTACCATGAAAGAACACTGAAGATGGGAGGCAGGAAACTCCTCACTGTGTCGCTGATTTTTTAAGAAAAAAGAATAAAAGACCACAACGCTAACGTGCTATCTACGTGTATCTGCTCAAATGGGTTAGGTATACAACCTGTCATGGACTCCGGTGGGAAGGATGTCGGCAGTCAGATTCAGTATGCCAGTCAATGTAGACTGAAGCAATTGCAATTCAATTGACAAATATTAATGCTTTGTTTATTTCTTCTTCTTCTGTTTGACAGCCAGTTTAACGTGGGAATTGATTTCTTTACGACTGAAAGTATAGTGGTTTAAATATTTTTGTTATAGTTTGTTATATGTATTACACCACTGTAGTCGGAGTAATGGGTGATATGACCCAAATGTAAACAATGCTTGTCAAACCACCAAACTTTGTGATCAATGCCCCAATGACCCATTAGTAATAAGGTGGTGGCAATCGTTTTTAATCCATGATGATAACGAGAAACCTGCATATTTTCTATAGACCATATATTGTGAAAATGAGAAAAATGTCCAAGCCTACACTAGAGACACATCATGTATACTTGAGGCTACAGCCGTTGGGGGTAAAATTCACGCTTACTTGAAATCTGGAAAAGGCTGGGAAGATCTGACACTGGTGGGAGCAAGCACAGCCTTTAACAGCCGTCAAACCATTGATGCATCAGATATAAGCACTGTGGCCAACACCAAAAAATGAACCTGCTCTGGGACCAATCTATAGACTGTGTGAACACTTGGGGGAAAGCCCCTGTTTAACCCATTCATTTCATCATTTCTCATGTTTGTTATGATGCAGTTGTGCTCACCTCTTTTCAGTTGGAATTACTTTGCCATCAACGGGAGTAGAGGTGCACCGATCCGATCCTCAGACCGGTGATCGGGGGCCGATCAGACTTTTCTTCCAAGGATTGGGAATCGTGATTCAGCCGATCAGGAACGGTAAATGAGTCGGGGAGCATGCCAAATTACTTTTAAAATTTACATTTATGCCAAATAGTTTGGGTACTACAAGTTTTTGCAGGATCAGAACTCTGTATCGGTATCAGAGATCGGAACGGGAGCAAAAAAACTTGATCGGTGCACCCCTAAACGTCAGGCAGACTGTGGAGGAGTGGGGGAGTCCGAGACCAGCACAATGATGCCGATCCGGCAATGCATGACTGAACGGCAATGCGCATTGCCGGTTGGTCATGAATTGCACCAAATGTCCCTCTGGAAATTTGCTAGCCACATAATGTCCCTCAAGTGTTAAGGGGGTCCATTGAAAGAAGGAGATGTAAATCGTTTGCTTGGAATGGTTCTGTGTTGGGCGATTACACTGCAGCATTGTTGTACTGATTGATTTACTGCTCTAGTACAGCAATACCATAAGTCACTTTGATTCAGCTGGTTTTAGTCCCAACAACTTTGCTTGGTGAAAAGAATGCTATGAGATTAATTTCATCAATGTCAAGTCCAATGGTGCTTTCTGTGTCCAAGCTTTTACTTCATTCCAAATAGGGACAAATGTTTGCAAAACTCTGAAATAAAAATAATGTTGTCAAAAGATGCAATTATTTGTGAAGGATTTATTAATTTCTTGAATTGCAATCAAAAGTCAAAATTGAGCTTTCAGCGACAAAGAGTGCTGTATTCAAGTTGTTGGCATCATGGATTATGTATGGATGTACACCAGTCCAAAAATCCTTTCCTGGAAGTCTGCTGAAATTCCCATCAGACATCCCCACTGTTGTCTTTGAGTCCCAGAGTTGCTGCCCTGACCGTATTTGGACCGGCACCGCGACGAATACACTATTTTGGTGCCGTATTCGGAGATTGTGACATGGTCACAAAGACCCTCGTACGTGCACACTTGAACTCAGAGAGAGAGTCACATACACGGGCACAAGCGAGTGAATGCTGTTGTATAAACATTGTATTCCAGAGTTGCAGTTGTGTGTGCGTGTAAGAGAGAGAGAGGGAGGGTTCAGTCTGTGTGTGTGCAGTGTGCACATGATAGTATGTCTGTGTGTGTGTGTGTTTTTTTTCTACATTAAACACGGATTGAGTACATGAGGGAAATATCCACTCACCACCACAACTATAAATACAAAGGCTGTTTTCCCCCACTCTCCACCTCTCGGTCTATCTTAACCTCCCTCCATCCAGCTTGTTTATCTGTCTTCCTCACTCGGTCTATCTCTCTTTCTCTCTCAAACACACATCAGCTCCCACTCTGGCCTTCTCTCTCTCAAACACACTTAATAGATTAATCTGTCTCTCTCATTCGCTTTTTCTCTCAAAAATGAACATTGATGGGTTAATCTTGTCTATTGCACTTTCCATCTTTCTGTCGCGCGCTCTCTCTCTCACTCCAACACACACTAAAATGTCTGTCTGTCTCTATCATGATTGTCTCATCTGTGTCTCTCACTGTCGCTCGCTTATGTCGGCATATCAAATCTTTTTCCCCCCTTAGTGTATTCAGGTTTTACTGCAGTATCCACTTCCACAGCTAGCATAGCCCGCTGTGTCAAGCACAGAGATGGATACGAAAATGCATTGAAGCTGAAGGGAAGAGACAGACACGGGTTGATGTGGAGGGGAGCAGGGGATGATAAAGAGAGGGAAGGAGAGAGAGAGAGGAGCGATGGGCATGTGGTGAAGATTTTTTTAGGAACTGAACTGACCCATGTGGATTGGGTAAGACGCAGCGAGAGGTAGAGAGAGAGAGAGAGAGATTACCTAAAGAGCAAAGCATGCATGTTCACCAGCCTGACCGCATCATCTTCTTATACCAACGCATAATTCATACATTCACTTGGCAAGCCAGACAAATGCCTATGGCTTACACGGCAATGGTGGATTTGGACCTTTTAAAATCAACAAATCAGATCTTCGGCTTCAAATCCCCTCACCAATCAGACGGGCTGCATATGACCTTGTTCGCATCTGTGTTTTAGACGCTGGTCAATCTTGATTCGGGATTTAGTTTAACAGAGGATCACCGGTGAAGGGCACAGGTGTCCGCGTTGCAGTAGATGATCAATAATTTTCTGCTAAACTAAATATATAACATGATCAGAAGTGACTGGGCATTGTTCCACATATTTGCCATAGCTAGCTAGCAGAAGCAGAAGTGATTGCATTCGTTTGATGATGTCCTGTCATACTAATAAATATCGGGCAGCTACAAAAAGTTCCTGAAGTCCAGGCATTGATGAAAATCTTTCACATTCATCACCTGCTCCCCGCAATTCAAACTCATTCGTCTGGCTTGTTCCCTCTCTGTAAGGTAGAACAACGCTGATACCTTAGTTTATCAATCGCATGCTCTCCCTCTGCATATATCCTCCCTCAATTTCTAATGCCAATACATTTTTTCTTCTTTTTCAACGTTCTACCACTCTCTCATTGTCCACTCACGTTACCAATATTCACCACCTTCTATCATCTCTTCTTGTCTGTCTCTTTTTCTGACTTTGTCTTGAACTCCATCCTGACCGAATCTGCAGTTTTTCCACAACAGGTTATTTTTGACACTGCAAGTGTGGGGCCTATTGCTGTGTCCGTTGGCACATGTGGGGCGGGTTTAGTATTCGACGGAAATTGTGTGTGTGTGTGTGTGCGTTTTAATTAGTCCCACCCTCTGAATTCCTGGACCAGCTCTAATGAGGCCGGGGATCAGTCCCAGGGTTTACGGGCACTTTAGGAACACGTTAGCATTTCCTCTGTTAGCGCCGCTACATGCTGGGAGACTCTGCCAGCCAGATGGCAGCCATACTACGCTGTGTACCACCTGCCCTCCCTCTTACCCCCCCACCTCCACTATGCCCTCCCCCCTTCCAAGCAGACACCTGGAGCCCCTAGTGGACATTTTTGCTCATAAACAGGGGATGATGTCCACTGTGGAGCCAATGCAGGTTCCTAAACCTGACTAGTTTATTCCCAGTACCCTCCATTCAACAATGGCGTGTAAACCATTTTAGCTCATCTCCGAAAAACAAAAACAAAGCCCAGGGTTGAAGTAGAGCTGACATGGAGAAATCACTTTCTGAAACTATTCCGAATCTACGCACTTAGTGAGGTAGCTAAGAGCCCATTGGGTGAAGTCAGAAGCTTTTTCTAAAATAATGACTTCAAAAAAATCTGTATTAGGGGGTCCGCGTTGGCCGACACCGCACCTAACGCGACCCCAGTCATGTTAGTGGCGCTGTGTCTACCGCGGCGTCCGCAGTGTCGCGAGTTCGACTACGCTCATCGACTTGTCTGCAATGTCTACCCCCGATCTCTTCAACCCAGTTTCCGACTAATCCTATCCGATAAAGATGGAAAAACGGCGCTGACACCGGAAAAAAATCACTTAAAAAAATGTGTATTAGTAACCCCTGGCATCAACATAATTTCATGAATTTCCAAAACCCGACGAAACGTAATCCTATTTACAGAGGGAGCCAAGTGAAAAAAATTAAGCCATCAAACAGTGCTTGCGTGTGTATATATATATCAGTACGTATCAACAGAAATCAACCACAACAATGTGGGCTTCGTGCTAGGGTGTAGTTCTCATGTCATGAGGAGTGCAGTAAGGATCTCAATCTGAAAGTGAAAGCTGTTGCAGGCCCCAACCAGTTTGTTTTCTACAGTGTATATATTATAGCAGCAACTAACAATTATTTTGATAATCGATTATCGATCGGCCATCTTTTCTGGCGATTAATCGAATAAAAAGGGTGAAGAAAGAGGAGGAGACATGCGGCAAAAATGTCAGGGAGAGGAAGCAAACGCACGATTCTGCGTGGCACACATAAGGCATTTGTGCGCTTCACAGTGTACTCACTCTTAACAGACTGAGTTACTGCGGCGCACAAAATTGTAGTGATTATCAACCTGAAACATTGTTGATATTGCAAACGTTAACATTCGCTGTCGATTAATCGATTATCAAATTAGTTGCCGATTAATTCAATAATCGATTATCATCGAGTAATCGATTAATCAGTTGCAGCTCTAGTAGATTTTTTTTAATGAAGGGTCAACA
>OMKY01208332.1:7995-18179 GCA_900302395.1 Bregmaceros cantori
GGTTCAAAATCCGATCACTAGAGGTCTCTCCTTCAAAGGCACAGCAAGATAAATGGCACCGGAAGTTACGTCCAGCCTAGGAATTTAACTGGAAGTACCCGCCGAACTCGTCTATACAAACACTGGAAATGCAGTTCATTAGGGCAGGACAAGATGGACGAAATTATTTTTAAAACGTTCCGTTCTGAACGGTTCACGCAGCAACGTTTTCGTTCTCGGAACCATTCCACCACCAAAATATTGGTCCTGAACAAGTTCGGAACACAAACATTTTGTTCGTGACCGACAGTGAAAGTGGACGAAAATAGTCGCCCAGTCATAGGATATGTTAAAATATATAGAGAACGGAAAAAAACATTTTTAACCGGTTTTGTGAATTTCATAATGTTCCGTTTCTGTTCCGGAACATTTGAAGAAATCTTTTTTTGTTTCTGTTTCTGCTCCTCATGAAATTCCGTAAAATTCCACTCGGTTTTCGTTTCCGTTCCTTGAACCGGTTCGGAGCCCTGCGTGCAAGGTTGTCCGTTGTCCTCCGCTGAACTATATTGTGATCCACCAGAGGGTCATGTCGGCTGGGGAGCGGCGGGAAGAAGAGCGTGCGCTGCGTGAGAAGCAGCAGCGACTGGATGACTTGAAGAAGCAGGAAGCAGAGAAACAGAGAGCGATGACAACCGGCTCCACCCCCATCAGTGACAAGGCCATGGTGGAGGAGGTCGGAAACTTGTTCGGGTTCCTGCACCCGGATGGTTCCGACGCCCAGGAGGGACCGGCGCCCAGCGCCTTCACGGTAGAGTTTGTTAATTGGCTGCCAATTAACGTGAGAGTTAATTTGCAACGTGAATAACAGAATCAAATTCCCTTTCCACGTTTTTTATGACCTTAGATCAGGGATGTCAATGATAAATCAAGATCCAAAACATTGAATCGATGAAATTGTTATTCTTTTTTTCAGTTTTAGTGCCGTTTTTATGTCTTTATTATACAGGATAATTGGAAACGGGGTTGAAGAGATTGGGGGTAGACATTGCAGAAATAACTGCAGATGACGGGAGGTGAACTCGTGACACCGCGGGCATTGTGATCGAGACCACAGTGCCATTAAAATGCACTGTGGTCTGGGGTGTGGTTGATGGTGCAGCATCTTTAACCACTCCACCATTAATCGATGAATTTTCTTACCAAACGATTAACTGAGAATTTTTACAACAAACCATCATCCATATGTGCAAGCTGCACCAACTAAGTAAGAATATCTTTCTGTCCATAGTTGGTCCATATCCCAATAGCTTCAAGAGCATTATGAAATGAAAATATTATTATCATAATATTGTTACTGTCCTTGCTCCGCAGAGCTGAGCTCACTCTAGCACGTGCAAGACATACATGATAGAGAACATAACCAGGACAAATCGACCCCGGGTTACCCTTAATGGGAACTAACCCGCGCTAAACTCGGCACGAAACCCAGGCTAAATTAAAATAGTGGTTTGGATACGCCCCTAATCTGCCCTAGGACCTGGAAGGTCAGCGGAAGGTGACTGAGAGCATCGACCTGGACGAGCTGCCTCTGCCGCTGCCGGCCGAAGACTACGACGACCTGGACGAGTACTCCTTCTCCAAGTTCGCCTCCATGGAGTTCCAGGGCGCCGCCACACACACCTACGTCCGCCACCGCCTGGCGCAGTCCCTGCTGCACCACGAGGACCCTGCGGATAGACAGGTGTTGTTAACGCTTCCTGTTACAGATAATGAACAAGTATATACATAGTAATTTCCATTTTCTAGGGTGGATTGCCCTAATGTGGGACACCAGTGGCTCTGGCTTCTCCCTAAACTAATAAATGTCAGTCAAACAATGGTAAAAGCAAACTATGGTAATGTGTTTAACATTAGGTTCAGCTGTTCAACACTATATTTCACTGTACCACATTAGGCAACTGATTGTCCCACATTAGGAAGCTGCAAAAAAGGGTCCACATCAGGGCAATCCATATGCACTTCGCTAGACAGGAGTAGGATCAGTTATTTGATCATGTCCTGCTGCCGATGATGCGTCATCTGCCACCTTCGCTTCTGTCGGCGACGAGCGGACCACAACATCTAACAGTGAAAGTCTGTGTGGCAGGGGGCGCTAACCGTGTGGTGGATCATCCTCCGCTTCATGGGAGACATCCCGGAGCCCAAGGCCCGGGTGAACCCGCTGGGCCACCCGCCCCACGCCAACAGACCCACCTTCTCTGCCAACGTAGCCCTGCCCCACGAGGTCGCCATCCGGGAGAACCGACGCCTCAGCCAGATGGTGGGAACTGACCAGGTAGGCCCCAATCCAGGAGACAGCAATGGGAAAAATCCCTGGGTTTTCAATGGGCCAGTTCTATCTCAGTTGGTAGAGCAGTCATTCCTTCGAGTGTTGAAAGTGTTCGAATCCCATTCGTAACCCAAATTGCTCCCATAGGGTCCTGGTTGACCATCTTTCATGTCGGCTGCCGCCATTGGCGTGAAGATTCAGTTTCATTCTCCATATTGCATGTACAATGAACAATGTCAACACAAAAAGAAAGAAAAGTAGCACATACGTTTTAAAGTGGCATTGGCATAGAATCAGCACTTGTAACCAGGGCTTTGAACCGGTTCAAGGAACGAAAACCGGGAACTTTTTGTATTTTCCAGGGAACAGAAATGAAACCGGAAACGTATTATTTTTTATGTTCTGGAACAGGAACACTTATTTTAAAATATTGGTAAGCGGTTAATACCGTTCCTCAAAGTTTTCGTTGAAACACGCCGTTGAAATACAAACTCACCTGCACAACACACAGTAGGTAAATAAACCCCCCCCTGTACGCGACAGAGATGGTTTACACCGCTATGGGCGTGTCAACGGCTCGCTGAGTTGGTGTGTGTATGTTGACAGATCACAGATGTATGTAACGGCTAGAGCCCTGCGCGGGACAGATTTTCCAGTTCCTGTCATTTGAGGAATTAAACACGCAGTGCTTAGCTGAGTACACTGACGGATCGATCCTTCACCATAGCGCATGAAGTTGGGATTAGAGCCAGGTTCACCCGAGTTGTCGCTAAGGACTTTATATTACATGTCGTTTCTTTGCATGTATGTGTCAATTTGGCTGCGTTGCGGGCGAGAGGTGCGGTGTGAATGAAACATTATGCCGCTGACCGCTCCACGGTAATTAACCCTTATTATAATGGATATTAAAATGTATTATAAAAACACACAAATCTGTAGGCTGTTTCGTTATGATTCCGAATATGTTATACACATAGATCAAGTCCTAGTTAACCTGCTCCATTCGGTGCCCACTGTCTCACGATGTGGAGTTGGCCCCCGGGCACTGTGCCACGGCTGGCCACCGCTCCCCAGGGGTGGGTTAAATGCGGAGGAAGAATTTCACTGTACTTGTATGTATAAGTAGCTTATAATATCTTCTCTTATATATATGCTCTGACCATACAAACGCAATGTGCGTGCGTAACGACAGAAGCAAGGCTGCAGTGAGTAGCTTGCCTCGCTACTGTGTGTGTATGTGTGTGACGCGGTCGTTAAACTTTCGACTTGAATTGAAACACTGCATTTCAGCCGAAGGAATGAAATTAACCATTCCAGGAACTATATTTTTTTGCTCTAACCGGTTCAGGAACGTCAATTTATTGGTGGAACACATAACCGGAAACGTTATAATTCCATTTCTGTTCGGAACGAACCGATTGGAAAAACATATTGGTTCAAAGCCCTGCTTGTAACATGTCAACGTATCAAGCCAGTTCAGTAGCATCACTAAGCGTGGAAAGAAACTGTTTCTCAGTCTAGCAGTCTTAGTATGCAGGGCTCTGTAGCCAAAGGAAGGGGGGAGAAAAGGTGGTGCGCGGGGTGGGAGTGGTCTGCTACAATGTTTTTGGCTCGGTTCCTTACCCTGTCTTTTGGAAAAGTTCCTGAATGGAGGGTAGGGCCCGGGGCACCGATGATTTTCTCTGCCGCTCTGATAACCCTCTGCAGTCTTAGTCTGTCAAATGCTCGGGCAGACCCGAACCGGACTGTGATGGGGGAACAGAGGGCAGACATTGGCTAAAATGAAATGAAAATGAAAATAGTTGAATAATTAATTTCCATTAGTTATTGTAGTGGATTCCATTTGACACATTTTCAAATGCTTGAATAGTGATTGTACTCTCATGTCCCACCCAGCGAGTTCTCCGACCCAGGGTTCAGCCAGACACCGGGGGAAGTGTCTCCAAAGGTGGTCGGAAAGGTTCTGTCCTTGTCGACATGATGACCAAGATGTCGCGCGCCAAGAAACCCGCCTCCAATCCGGAGGTCATCTCCGAGCTGGAGCTGGAAGACGTCCCTGAGGAAGAGGTTTGGTAGAAGATCTGTTCCGCTGGAGACACCGACAATGTTAAACACCAGAACTACTTTGTTAGTGGAGTTAGCAATCTTGTGGGTGTTTGTCCTGGCAGGTGGACTCCAAGCTGGGCGTGGCCCATCATGCCAGTCCGCCTTCAGACATGCCCACTCTGGAACGTCCCATGACGGCTTTGGAAAAACTGCACATCATTGTGGGCTTCGCTATTGTTCGCAAAGACCTCAGGTAGCCCAAGTTAGACCACACAAGCCACATAAAACATGTATTTTGTTGCGATTAAAATGAAAATATTGCTTCTAGCTTTCAAATAAAGCTGGGATCACCCGCGTTTGACGAGCTACTCGTTTTGGCATTGATTTTGAGGATTTCTGACGGCGCAACAATGGTCAACTAGTTTTCGTCAAGGCACTCACCGCGTGTCTCTGCAGGGATGAGATCTACTGCCAGATCTGCAAACAGCTCGGGGAGAACAACAACCGCAACAGTTTCTACCGGGGATGGATCCTACTGTCTCTGTGTCTGGGCATCTTCCCTCCCAGCGACCATTTCATCAAGGTCTGCGTCCTCACCTTCCTTCAACAAACCTTATTTCATAGTAACTTCAGGCTTAGCTGCCTTACTCTGTGTTCAAGCCAGATGCGAACTGAACTAAAAAAAAAAATGCTTTGGAAGCGTGTGATGCGTTGCCGCTTTTTATTTTTATAGCAGCCAAATCTAGAACGTCTTCCGCGAACAGCTGAAGAAAGAAGAGAGAGAGTGAACGCGGTGATGATGCATTAATAAAATTGTGTGTAGATATAGATTTCCCGCACTCTTCTGTCGGTAAAAAAAGAAAGAAATAAGGGAGGTGACTGGAGGGTCTGTCACCCCACGGCGTCTCTCCCCGGAAGACGGTCGGCCAGTGAAGGGACACTGGGTGGAGGCTCCGCCACCACACATGCTCTCAAAGCCGTCGCTGGTTTCGCCCCTATTTCTCCACGGCTCTGAGCAGTCCCTCAGAGAAGTTTCCCACTCTGCATTCGCCTGTGCTGCTCACTGAGGGACTGGCAACAGACAAAGTGGGAGCGGCAGCGCCTATGAGGCTACGCTAGAGTCATGCAAGACGATCGTTGGAGGGGCTTCTCTCCTAACTTTATTTTACTTATTATTTGGAAGCTCTGGAAGTCGTTTGGTGTTTGGTGTTAACACAGTTAGACTAGCACTTACACACTTACTTACTTACATCAAAGCAAATTCTACTTCACATCAAGGCCAAAATGTTCCATACTTAGGTCTACCGACAGAAACATTGGCTTGTCACCTCTGGAAAAGCATGACCTATGTTTGTGTACATTCTGCTACAAGCAGCATTATTAAGCCTATTGTGCAGTTTAATCTAAAGAGGGCTATATGACACTCAGGCAAGAAAGTGTTCAGAATTGTCATTGGAATAGCTTGCACTTTTGCATTTTTATCTACCTAGTATCTCTATATTTGTGTATTAATGCATGAATATATCTACCTATTCATCAATGCATATACCACTTTTCCACAGGCTTACTTAAGGCCAGCACATTCACCCGGAAAATCGCTTCTCCACGAGAGCAAATCGGCCAGGCCACACCAGGTTTCAGGACCCACAGAGGTGTGGGGGGTGCCATTCCCCAATCTGGCAGGCATCACCACCCCCTCATGGCCGCGTTAAGAACACGTTCCACGAGACACGTTCCCCTTTAACTGAACTAAACTTACTGAGATACGCTGAACTGTGCCTTGAGGTTTTTTGTAGTGGAGAAGTGGCTTTAGACAACATTTTCATGTGAAACTACTGCCGATTATGACATTGATGCCTTTTCTGTGGATGTTTCCTTTTGTGGCATTTTTCTACAGTATTTACAGAGCTTTATTCGCTCTGGCCCGGGTGACTACGGAACATACTGCGCCGATCGCCTACGGCGCACAGCACAGAACGGCGTGCGCACAGAGCCCCCTAGCTGGCTGGAACTGGAGGTAAGAGCACTAGCAGGAGAGAGAGAGGTTTCTACCTGGTAGTCACAATTGGTCTGCAGCACCTTGACAGCTGTGTCAGAAAGCAGAATGTTCTCCACTCAAATGTGAGAAATGTGAGATTATTGGTAAAATGATATTTTTGGTTTATAATATCCATTTCTTCTTGATGTCTAGCAAAATTAGTTTTGATGTAAAAAGTTGTTGCACCTAGCCTTACATCGAGGGGGGGCATTAAAAATCATGTTTTAAAAGGGTCTCTATTTATAGTGGGCATGGGGAGCCATAGTAGATCATTTAAAACTGTATTTTGGGCGTTTTGTGGTTGCTTTTCAATATTTGCCTCAAGTGGGCGTTCTCTGGTCCTCCCACAACTTTCTGGTGAACTTGAAGAACTTTCTTGTTTCTTTCTGGTACAATAAATAGGGCAGTACATAAATAGTACAGTACACTATTGCCGTGGACGTCCGTCAAACTATTATTCAACTGTCGAAAGTGTACACATATGTACGTGCACCTTATTGTGGTCGTGACACAACAAAGCGCAGAAAAATCAGCGGGCAGCGTTCTGGTGAAAATGCACCCCCCATGGAAAATGCGCAAGTGTGATTGTGCGTTACAACGCACAACGTTTAACACGCCCGTGTGTTAAATGTTTGACTCACGTGGCGAGATGTCCGCCATAGATGCCGGATGCGTCAGGGCACTGAGTGTTGAACCAGGATCGGGCCACTGCTTTTTAGGCCACGCGATCCGCGTCCAATATGTCCGTACGCTAGGTGATCGAATGGGTCCAGCAAGCTCTGCGTTCTTATAAAAGGAAGCTCCAATCCCCCTCTGACAGCCGCGCTCTCTCCCTCAGAGAGTTGCTGTTAGAAGGTGGTGGAGCAGCAGGCGAGTCGATCAGTCGGCAGACTTCACTTCTTCGGTTGGATAATGATTTGTAATAAATTCAATTATTTTGTTAATTTATTATTTTCATCTATTTTACAAATTGTTGGGAGATATTCTGACCTTGTCAAATCTTCTTTATTTTTTTTATATGCAAAGAATCACATTTATGACAATTTCATACACAATGATGACCCTTCCCCTTTAAGTTTGGTGGTCGTCTTAGGCAGGGCTCCTTTGTTTATTAGTATCGTCAAAAAGTTCCACCTCCACCTGCAGGCTACCAAGACCAAGAAGCGCATGTCAGTGTCTCTGACCCTCATGGACGGACGCACCATCAGCGTGCCCGTGGACTCGGCCTCCACCTCGGGTGAGGTGTGCCGCATGCTGTCTCAGAAGGTGGAGCTGCAAGACACATTTGGCTTCTCCATGTACGTGGCCCTCTATGAGAAGGTGAGACCTGGAGAGTTTTCTGCGTGTGTGAGGGAGAGAGAAACGGAGGACAGATAAAGAGAGAAATACAGAGGATCATCAGATATCCATAAACTCTGATGGGGATGAGGCTGATGGGAATAAGATAAGCCAGTATTCCCCAGTAACATGGCTTATCTAAGATAGCATTCCGTCTGAGGCAATTGGAGAATGACTGGACATCACTCATGTTGGAGGTGTGTCGAATCACTCTGGTTTATTCAGCGTCTTGACATCAGTTATAGAGAAAGCATGAACTCATCTTTCAACCAATCACAACACAGCAACATTCTTCTGTCCAATAAGATTACACTATTTGTCTTTCAACCAATGAGAACATTGGCCGATCAACAGTTTACATGGTCCGGGAGGCCAACGGAGGCTACCATTAGAAGGCGCAAAGGCCTTGGTGGGTCACATGACTGGCTTCTGGGAGTTAGGCTAACTACTAGTACTAGCAAGATACCACCATCATTTAAAAAAAAAAAATTATTAGTTATTTTTTGGACCCAATTTCTTGCCGTTTTTCATTCTTTATTGAGAGAGATAGTAACAGGATTCAATCGGAAACTGGGATGAAGAGTCGGGTGGAGACATTGCAGAAAAGCCGGAGAGGGTGTGCGAACCTGCAGCCTGGGGGACGCACTCTCTAACCACTCTGCCACTGCTCGCCCCCCCCACCACCATCATTTTTAAATAACACAATAGGCGTGTGCAAAAATAAGTCAAAACACAGCAAAGTGACTGGCGGCGGAAGTCCTTTTCAAGGTAAAAATTTCACCAATACTGCCCACTGAGCTTGTCTCTAACAGCTGTTCCTCTCTCCGCCAGGTGTGGGCGCTGGGCAGTGGGCGGGAGCACGTGATGGACGCGGTCTCTCAGTGCGAACAGGAAGTGCGCCGTCTCGGCGGGCAGGAACAGCACGCCCCCTGGAGGCTATACTTCCGTAAAGAGGTTTTCTCTCCGTGGCACGACTGCTCCCACGACCCTGTCAGCACCCGACTAATCTACGCCCAGATCATACGAGGACTCAAGTTTGGAGAGTACCAGAGCAAAACGGTGAGCAAATTGCCCTTACTAAAGCATCACACTTTATGGAGAGAAAGTAATAAGAGTAAGAGTATTGTAATCCAATTACATTTAGTCCGTTACTAGACTACACAACCCTGGTTATAAGAAGAGATGCACAATATAATTTTTATTATGCCGATATACTTGTCTAGCCGCTATTTCTAATTTCCGATACAGATCCGATAACCGATATCAACCGATATATATTTTTACTTCACACCAAAACAAATTTAAATAAATATTAAAGTTTAATATTTTAGGTTAATAATTAATAGTATTGACATGTCAAAATATGGAACTGAAGTTTTTCTCACAGATGTTGTTAATACAATTATGACAACTTTTGTGAACATTATGGGTCATGGAATATTATTGTTTATTTTAAGATTTCCCCTGGTGCATCCAGCAAAAGCGACAAGATTACCGACTACAGCCAGAGAAAGATCAAGTAACCGGGGCCTTACAGAAGTTCGGATACGCAAGGCATATCTCTTGACCCCTGCGTCCACCCAGGCTGTTGAGACGCCAGAGTTAATGCGCAGGACGACGCATGTCTGAATCAATACCTCAAAAGTGTTGGAGGGGGGGGTCTCCACCTGCTAGGGCTACTGATGATACATGCACATAATACTGTTTGAAGGAACATGGTACATATTGTCTCCCTCCCCCAGGAGGAGGTCTATGTCCAGATGGCCACCAAGCACATGTACATCCAGCACAGCGGCGTCGGGGGACCGTCCCCGGACGCCGTGCGCACCGCTGTCAACGACTGCATCAGCAGCGCTCGGCTGGAGGCCAAGTCTGAGGCCCAGTGGGCAACCCTGGTCAGCGACGCACATGCTAAGGTTAGTGGATGGAGAGAGAGATAGAGAGAGACAGTGGGAGAAAGACATGATGAAAGAGAGGGGGAGATAGAGAGATAGAGAGAGGGAGAGAGAGAGAGAGAGAGAGAGAGAGACAGTGGGAAAGAGAGATGAGGAAATGAGGAAAGAGAGTTGTGGAGAGAGATGAGGGGAGAGAGGGAGAGAGAGATGAGGAGAGAGAGAAATGAGGAGAGAGAGGAAGTGGTAGAGGGAGGGAGAGACATACAAAGACGAGGAGGAGAGAGAGAGAGAGAGAGAGAGAGAGAGAGAGAGAGAGAGAGAGAGAGAGAAAAGAAAAGAGAGAGAGAGAGAGAGAGAGAGGGGGAGAGAGAGAGAGAGAGAGAGAGAGAGAGAGAGAGAAAGAGAGAGAGCGAAGGAAAGAGAGAGAGACAGGCAGATAAAGACAGACAGACAGACATAGAAAGACAGAGAGAGAGAGAGAGCGAGAGAGAATAGGACAGAGGGACAGAGAGAGAGACAGGGAGAGAAATGAAAGACGAAGACAGAGAGGGAGAGAGGG